>APFE031190823.1:6482-27515 GCA_000404065.3 Pinus taeda | reverse complement strand
AAACTGGTCCCATTATCCCCAGTCGGAGCCACTATCCCAAACGGAAAAGGAGCTGTACTAAGGTCCGGACCGGGTGGTTTCCCCAATGTTGTTGCAACGATTTTCGAAGCATCAACACCACAATATCCCCAAAGGAGGTGCGCTACTATTCTATTCACTACTTTTGTTTGGCTGTCGGGTTGTAGCTGAAATGTGGTGCTCTTTTTCAACTTTGTGTTGATGATTTCCCATAAATCTGACCAAAACTTCCCAACAAATTGAGAATATTGATTAGAAATAGTAAAAGTGAGTAACCCAAAGTAAAACCATACATTTTGGAAGAACAACTTTGCGGTCTATTCATTTGTAACCTACTTCTTACATGGAATCAACACACACATTTTGCTGAAATGATCTACTACAACATATAGATAATCATGACCTTTCCTGGAAATTGGTAGTCCCCCAACAAAATCGATAGTAGCACTTTCCCAAGAACGAGAAGGAACAGGAAGTGGAGTGTACAAACCCAATATCCTATTACTTGTCTTTCTAGTAGCACACATGGAACATCCTTCTTGAAATAGTTTCGTTCATGTGAGGCTAATAACAATACCTCTGAATTTGAGCAACTATTTTGCCTACACCAAAGTGATCAACAATAAGAAAAGTGTGAGCTTCCCTTATGACATTTATTCTTTCACCCTATGGAACACATAACTTTCCAAGATGATATAACAACTTGTTACGAACATGATAATCCAACTCTTCAACATGATTTCTTGGACTCAAAGTTGCATAAATATCTTTAAAATATCCATATTGAGCATATTGTTCAATATAACTTTCATGCATGATTGATTTATGCTTAAGAATAACAGATGCATAAACAATAGGCCTCGATAACATATCTGCAACTTTGTTGTATATACCTTTCTTATACCTAATTACCAAATGAAATTGTTGTAGGAATACCATCCACCTGAAATGTCTAGCTTGTTGAAGCTTGGTTTGAGATTGTAAATATTGCAAACATTGATGTTCAATATGAATAATCGTTTCTTTACCCATCAAATAATGCTTCCCTTTCTTCATGCTTTGTACCAAAACATACAACACTTTATCATAAGTTGGATAGTTAGTTACAATGTTGGTAAAGGTTTCATAATGATAACATATTGGCTTACCATGCTACTTCAAAACTGCTCCCATAGCATATTCGCTTGCACAAGTTTGAATTTCAAATGGCTGCTTAAGATTTGGAAGTGCTAGAACTGGTGTTGTACCGATTTTCTCTTTCAAACTGTCGAAGGATTTCTGCTGCTTGCCTCCCCATTAAAAGACGTGTTTCATACTTGTCAAAGCATGTCATGGTGTTGCAATAAGTGAGAAGTTAGCGATCAATTTTCTCTAGTATTGGGTTGCTCCCAAAAAACTCCTAATTTATGTTACTTTGTTGGGTTTAGGCCAATTCACAATGACATCAACTTTTGAGGGATCAATCTTCACTTCACCCCCTCCTACAACATGACCCAAATAAACCAAAGAGGTTTCCCAAATTCACATTTAGACATCTTCAAATAAAACTTTTCCTTTTTCAAGACATCCAGTATTTGTTTCACATGCTTGACATGCTCTTCACGAGTCTTACTGAAAATCAGAATATCGTCTAATTAGACTATGACAAAATCATCAAGGAATGGTCGCAACACATCATTCATAACTCTCATGAATGTTGTGGGTGCATTGCAAAGCCCAAATGGCATAACTAACCATTCAAACAAACCTTGTTTTGTCTTGAAAGCAATTTTCCAAATATCATCTTCAACAATCCTTATCTGATGATAACTACTTCTCAAATCTAACTTAGTAAAGTAAACAACTTCCTTTAACTGATATAGCAAATCATCAATGTGAGGAAGAGGATATCTATTCTTTACCATGATCTTGCTCAAAGTTTGAAAATCCACACACATGCACCATGTACCATCTTTCTTTGGAACCAAGACAATAGGAGACCCACAAGGGGATGTGCTAGGCCCGATGACCCCTTTGTCAAGCAAAGCTTGAATTTGCTTCTTGATCTCTGCATTCTCCAAAAATGACATTCTTGTTGGGTGTGTGTTATATTCTTTCCACGAATATCCCCACGTACGAAGTAGGAGGGGCGACAACCCCCCTTCGTCGCGGTGGACGTAGCGGGTGGGAGGCCGGGGGGGGTTCATAGGGGCTTTGCACGGGGGCTATTTCCCCCTAAACAGGGTCAGGGGCAGTGCCTCGAGATTATTTTTTTCGACCCTACATTAGGTGGGCAGACCTACCTATGGTTTTATGCATGGGTTTGGCACATGGTTTTGGGCATGATGGTTTTCTGCCCATAGTATCCTGTAGATCTGGTCAAGGGAACTATAGTTATGTTCTAATCCATAGTTAATGAATTGGGGTTTATGAATGCTTTGGCATGTATATATATCTATTGTAACATTGAAAATGACATAATGAAAAATAAATATGGTAGTCCCAGTTTTGGGATCCAGGGGAAAATATCTGTGTATTTATTTTGTGTTTCTCACCATTGTATATTTTATGGGTTTTAAGAATTCGTTTGCAGGTAGTTTCTGTGCAGGGTTAAAGCCTACATTTAGTATTAGAGTTGTTTCGGCTTCAACGGGATGCCTTTGCTATTGAGGGGTTTTTCTCGGGCCTGTGGTAGACCATGTTCAGTGGAATATCTGTGAGATTGGTTCTTGTGGTGAAAGAAGGTGGTGAGCAATGGACAAATAGAGATCGAGAAATTTAATGGTCAGAGTTTTGAGTTGTGGAAACTCAAGATGGAGGATCTGCTGGTGGATAAAGATTAGTGGATCGTGGTAGATCCAAGTACTAAACCAACGACAATGTCAGCTGAAGACTGGGCGAAGTTGGATCGGAAAGAAAGAGCACAATACGATATCTCAGATTCAGTATTAATGAATGTATCAGGAGAAGATATGACAAAGGATTTGTGGGACAAGTTAGGGACTTTGTACCAATCTGAGTCTCTGTTGAACAAATTGTTCCTATGGAAAAAGCTATATAACCTGAGGATGGAGACTCGATGATAGAGCATCTGGACGCCTTTAATACTGTGGTAAGAACGTTGTTATTTGTTGATATAAAAATTTCAGACAAAGATAAGTGCATCAGTTTGTTATTTTCTTTATCAGATTCATGGGATAATCTGGTTGTTGCAATAGGTAGCAATACAACTACCTTGAAGTTTGATGAAATAGTCTTGTCCTTGTTATCAGAGGAGATGAAACAAAAAAATATGGAGAGCTAGAATGGAGATGCCTTGTTTATACTAGGATGGTCTTAGGACAAAAACAAAAATAAGTCCTCGAGTGAGAGATCTAAATCTAGAGGGATTTTCAAATCTCTAGGAAAACTTGTAAAGGTGTGCTGAAAATGTGGAAAAGAAGGGCACTTCAAAAAGGACTAAAGCTCCTGAGAAAGGAAAGGGATCTGATGATGCTCCTTCTACAAAGGCAAAAACCACCTCAGATGAAGGTGGGGATGTGTACTTGGCTTCTTCTTCAAGTATACATGTAGATCATGAGGTATGGTTGATTGACTCAGATGCATCCTTTCACTTCACTCCCCATAGGAAGTGGTTCTGTGAGTATGAGAAATATGATGGTGGTGATGTCTTCTTAGGGGATGATAGGATCACTATAATTGTGGAATGCAGAAAAGTCAAGATGAAGTTGCAAGGTGGAAGGATTAGAAAACTTTTGTGTGTTCTACATATTCCTGCATTGGTTAGAAGTCTGATTTCTGTAAGCAAGATGGACGATGCAGGTGTAAAAACAGTGTTCGAGAAAGATACTTGCAAGATGGTTTGGGGAGCACTGATATTAATGCGGGGAGTTTAGATTGGAACTCTATACAAGCTTATAAATAGTACTGTTATTGATGGGTGCAACAGTTCTGTGGTCCCTGAAAGTGGAGTAGAAAATCTAGTGGTCTTTAGAGAAAAGACCATGTTATGGCATCAAAGGCTTGGACATATTGGAGAGAAGGGCCTTCAAATACTTCATGGTAATGGTATGGTAGAAGGTATGTCTAATTTCTCTCTAGATTTCGATTTCTGTGAACATTGTGTATATGGAAAGCAGAATCGGGTGAGTTTCCCCTGTGGTGCTAAGAGGGCGAAAGGGATATTAGAGCTTGTGCACAGTGATGTGTTTAGACCTATTTCGGTTCCATCACTTTGTAAGTCTATGTACTATGTATCATTTATAGATGACTTATCAAGGAATACATGGATATATTTCCTCAGGAAGAAATCTAAACTCTTTGATAGGTTTAAAGAATTTAAAGCTCTGGTGGAAAACCAGACAGAGAAGAAGATCGAGGTGCTGAGGATAGATAATGGTGGAGAGTTATGTAAGAAGGAATTTGAAGAGTTTTGTAAGAAGTGTGGTATAGCATGACAAAAGAGTACTCCATACACACCTCAACAAAACAAAGTTGTAGAAAAATGAACATGACTTTGATGGAAAAGGTAAGAAACATGCTCAGTGGTGTCATTTTAGGACAAGAATTCTAGGCAGAGGCGTTGGAGACTGCATGTTACCTGGTTAATAGATCACCTTCATTGGTGTTGGAGGATAAGTCGCCACATGAGGCATGGATTGATAAGAAACCCTCTCTTTCACATATTAGGGTATTTGGATGTGATTCATATGTACATGTTCCAAAGGAGAAAAGCACCAAGTTGGATAGTAAATCTGAAAGGTGCATCTTTATTGGGTATAAGGATGGTTTAAAAAGTTATAAGCTTTGGAACCCAGAAACAAGGAAGGTTTTGTATAACCGAGATGTGGTGTTTAGAGAGGTGAAATATGTTATTAAACATGAAGTCTGACCAAAGGAACCTGAGAAGATAGAGTTTGATCTAAAGGTGGAAGAATCAAACTCTATAGGAGAACAAGAATCAAAAGATGAAGAACCACAAACTCCAGCTGTGAGAAGATCAGTTCGAGAAAGAAGGAAAACATAAAGGTATAGTCCATTTGATTTCTGTTCAAAATTTTCTTTATTTATTACTGATGATGATCCCAGAATTGTCAGGGAGGAAGTAGATTTAGAGGATGGAAAACTTTGGAAAGAGGCCATGGTTGATGAAATGGCATCTTTGGACAAAAATAAGGCTTGGGATCTGGTGGAGTTGCTGGCTAGAAGGAAATCCATTGGAAGAAAATGGGTGTTTAAGAAGAAGATGAATGCAAAAGGAAAGGTGGAGAAATAAAAAGCTCAGTTGGTAGCAAAAGGTCATTCCCAAGTGTTAGGAATTGATTTTGGTGATATTTTTTCTTCTTCTGCGAAGGTAGCTTCTATTAGATTACTTTATCTGTTGATGTTGCTTTTGATTTTGAGGTAGAATAGATGGATGTGAAGACAACATTTCTTCATGGGGATCTAGAAGAAGAGATCTACATAAAGCAACCTGAAGGCTTTGCGGTGAAAAAAAAGAAAGAACTGGTATGCAGGTTAAAAAAGTCTCTGTATGTTTGAAAATAGTCACCAAGGATGTGGTATCAGAATTTTGATACATTTATAAGGGGACTTGGCTTCACCAGAAGAAAAGCGGATCACTATGTGTATTTAAATTAATTGGTGACTGTGTTATTTATCTGATCTTGTGTGTAGATGATATGTTGTTGATTAGAAATGACAAAGAAATTATCCAGGATTTGAAGATCCAATTGTCCTCCAAATACGACATGAAGGATCTTGGTGCTACAAATTATATTTTGGGCATGAAAATTAAATGAGATTGGGAAAAGAGGAAGCTCTAAATAAACAAGAGGAAGAATGCCAAGACAATACTATAGATGTTTAATATGTGGGATGGTAAATCGATGAAAGTTCCTATTCTTGTAGGTGTAAAGTTATCTATTGAATAGTGTCCCAAGACACAAGAAGAGGAAGAGGACATTTCCCGTGTCCCATACACAAGTGCAGTCGGTAGCCTAATGTATGCAATGGTTTGTATTAGACCAAACATTGCACATCTAGTGGGAGTACTGAGCAGGTTTATGTCAAAACGAGGGAAGGAGAATTGGACAACAGTGAAGCGGGTTTTTAGGTATTTGTGTGGCACTGTTACGGTTTGTGCTACCAAGGAAGACCAAGATTGGATAGAGTTCTCGACATCCATGGCTTTGTTGATGAAGACTAGGCTGGAGATCTGGATTAGAGAAAATATACAAGTGGGGTAGGTGTTTAACCTATTTGGAGGTGCAGTCAGTTGGATGAGTAAGAGACAGTCTGTATTGGCACTTTCAACTACAGAGGTAGAATACATGGAAACCACTCATGCAAGCAAGGAAGAAGTTTGGTTATAGAGATTGTGTTCAAGAATGGGGTTAGTACAATGAGCTATAAGGATAGACTGTGTCAGCCAAAGGGAAATTTTCTTGGAAAATAACCCTACTTATCACTCAAAGACAAAACACATTGATGTTTAGTATCACTTTGTGAGGGATATGGTTGAGGACAAAAGGGTGTTGCTAGTAAATGTGGGCAATTTGAAGAATGTTGCAGATGCATTGACAAAATATGTGAGCATTGTTAAGTTTTCTTGGTGTAGAGAAACAATGGGTGTTGCAGGGCTGGACCAATGACTAAGCTCTCCTGTGACCCACTGTGTGGAAATAAAGCAAGTGGGAGAATGTTGGGTGTGTGTTATATTCTTTCCACAACTAGCCCCACACGCGAAGCAAGGGGGTTAGAGGGGGGGCGACAACCTTCCCTTCGTTGCATTGGGCACAGTGGGGGGGTCACAAGGGGGCGACAACCCCCCTGTTGGGGAGTATGTAGGGGGTGGCTGCACCCCTTCATGGGATCTAAGGCAGCACCCCAAGATTTTTTTTTTTGGACCCGATATTAGGTGGGTGGACCTACCTATGGTTTTGTGCATGGTTTTAGCACATGGTTTTGGGCATGATAGTTTCTTGCCATGGTATATTGTAGATCCAGTCAAGGGAACTATGGTTATGTTCTAATATAGGGTTAATGTATTGGGGTTTATGAATGCTTTGGCATGTATTTATATGTACTGTAACATTGAAAGAAACATAATGAAAAATCAATCTGGTAGTCCTAGATTTGGGGTCCAGGGGAAAATATCTATGTATTTATTTTGTGTTTCTTGCCATTGTATATTTTATGTGTTTTAGGAATTCGCTTGCAAGTAATTTTTGTATAAGTTTAAAACCTACAATTCTATACACGCCAATATTTGGAAGTGGTGCATTCTAGTACAAGTGAATTTCATGTTGGATTCCTATGTTTGGAGGTAACTCTTCAGGTTCCTAAAACATCTTGTCATAAGTGTTAACAACTTCAACCAATTCATGCTTAAGTATAGAATCACATCCTGTGAAAGCTTCATATTCAACAATCTCTTTAGCTTTAATCATCAACAACACAAAATTCTTACTAGCATTTAGAAGTCTTTTCATCTGACTAGGATGAACAAGAGATACGTTCATCTTCTTGCAATGTGCTTTAACAATATACTCAAATCCATCTTTAAAAATATGATATTTTTTCTCATGACGATAAAATGTATATTTTCGGTCATACAAGTATGTACTCCCTAAAACAATCCCGCATATATCAAGTGGTACAACATCAATCTCTACTTCATCTACAAAATTAGCAGTGATGGCGAATTTGAGTTTGCATTTTCTTGTCACTTGTAATTTGGCATCATCACATACCTAACCCAAAGGGTAAGGTTTAGTATGAGGTGTAGTTTATGGATTAAGTTTCTTGACAATTGCTTTAGAAATAAGATTGAACTGGGATCCACTATCAAACAATGTATCAACTTTTGTATGTTTTATAATGACCCTGATATAGCTCACTTCTTTCTTTATCATGTTGAGATTCTATAGGCTTACTATAAGAACTAGTACTTGCATTAGAATTTATATCTTTCATTCCCATGGTTGTGATTTTAGCTTCATCACCTGAATAAGATCCTATATCTTGTTTAGTTGTAGCAACAATATTTTGTTTCCCCTTGTTATTGAACTTCTTTGGTCTCATTTCTGGATGTAATTTCCAACAATGGTCTTCATCATGGCCTTATTTTGAATAATGTTTATAGTTAAGTTTCTCTACCACTTTCTTGACTGTAGCATTCTTTTTGTCTTTATCTTTAAACTTCCCCTTTCCTTTGTCTCCATGTGGAAGGTTTCTTGCTAGTCCCTTGAGGAACATTCTTGCCTCTGGATTCTAAATGAGTTGCCTAAGCACATACTTCATCTAGATTGGTGGGATTAAACATAAGTATAATATGTCTGAAATAACTATTTAATCCACCTATGTACTTAAGGAGAGTATCTTGTGAAGACAAATCAACACCCAAGATTAAAGCTCTTCTTATAAATTCTTGTGTGTAACTTAGGACACTCTAACCTTTAGCTTGTCTAAAATTTTGCCAATCCATTATTTGTTTTTGCATGTAAGCTAATGGATAAAATTTCCCTCTTAATGCAGCTATAAAATCTTTCCAAGAAGAGATAATTTTACCACTTTTCTTCAAATCTTCTTGAGTTCTAGCCTCCCACCAGATGAGGGATTCACTTTCCAAGTGAAGAGAAGCAAGCTAGATCTTGTGACATCATCAATATTTTGAATCTTGCAATATACTTCAATTTCATGAACCCAATTGTCTAACTTTTTAGCATTTACTTCCCCATTGTACATAGGCAATTCAAACTTGACATCAAGCTTAATCAAAGGAGACTTAGCATGTCCTTTTGGAGATGGAAGAGGAGTAGGTCTATGAGATGAAGGAGGTGAAGAAGGAGGTGAGGATGGAGGTGTAGATGGAGGTGAAAGAGGAGGTAAAGGTGGAGGCTTTCTCCCATCACCACCATTACCTTTTGGTTGATTAGAACTTTCTCGATGTAACCTTGTTGTCCTCTCATTGTACAAAAAATTCACCATCTCAAACATATCATAGAAAACCTTTCTAAAAGCTCTCTCATCCTTAGACATCAACTCATATCCTTCTTCATGTGCCATGACTGGTGGAGTTTATGGAGTTTGTGATTTCTTTGAACCAATTTGAGGGTTTGGTTCTTCAAAAACTCCTTCTCCTCTTTTCAATTTAGACCTTGTAATCATCCAAGAAAACACTTGAAAAACTGTCGAACCTTCACAACAACTATGATTTGATACTAAACTGATCTAAAATTAAAATTGAAAGTTTCATGTAAAGTTTTGCACGATAGTTTATGTATTATGGGCGATGGATCGATATTGAAAAAGCACATAAAATAAGTTAAATTTTGTAGATTTTAATAGTGAAATATACACAACAAGCAACATCGCAAAAAAACAATTTGATGACGGAGTTCACCCCTCCTTGGCTATGTCTTTGGGTCCAGCTTCCAATGTTTGCCCTTTAAATTATATGCTCAAATGTGTAATTTTATCAAACATATAATGCTTAAATTACAAAAATAACACTACCATTGTGGCCAAAACACCCAAAAATCCCTATGTAGGCTCTTATTGGGCTAGAAATGGCTGAAAAATGGCCAAGTTAGGCCTCCTTCTCCATTTCTCTGCTAACTGTTATGCAAATTCATCCCTCTGTCAAAATTGGCAATGAAATTCGGCTTTGGAAGCATTGCAAGGTGAAATTTTCACAAATCCAGGTGGCGCATTGTTATAGACATTTTTGGGCACTTCAACCCCAATCATAAATGTCCATAAACTGAGGGCTCCTAAGTTCCTAAAAGTGTTGCTTCACTACCTAAAAGAACAAGGTAAGCTGATTACATCATCTCCCAGAATTTCTCCACTGAAAACTGCTCATAAATGGCCAAACTGGACCATACTGAAAGCCCAATGCAGAGGGTGCGATGCATATCACTTTCCCAGTGTACAAGGTGCGATGCATACTGAATTTCTCCTCTGTAGGGTACGATGGTCGGGAATGGACAAATGGTAGGGACAAAATGCGAGGTGGAAGATCATGGAATCTTCCAGAAGCTTCCTCTCTGACACTTGCCTCTCTATTTTCGACCAAGAATGAGTAAGAGATCATCATGCTCCAAGTGGAAGCAGGAACTATCAGAGAGAAGACACTAATCAAGACCCTAGAAGATGACTCACCTCCCTATAATCATCTATATATGGATCCCTCATCACAAATATCCAGAGGCTGGAATTTTGTATCTTATAGAGATGAGCTTGGAAGTGTCGGTGTTATAGTTGCTGAAGATGATCTAGTCAGCCTATCACTTCTAGACCTTCCTAAGAGCTGGGAGAAGCTACCAGAGTGGGAGTTTTTGCGGTCCAAATTGGTGCAAGAAGAGATTTAGCGGAACACCAGAGATGGATCCTCATCCAAGTATGATGATGAGGAGAATTGTGCCTTAGCTGGAAAGGTGAAGAAATGGAAAGGGAAGTCATCCCATTCAAAATTAGATTCCAGTCAGGGTGGTAAGAAGAAGGACATGTCGAAGATTAAATGTTTTCACTGTCACAAGCTAGGACATTATGCCACAAAGTGTCTGCACAAGAAGGCCGACAAGAAGCTCTCAGGAGGAGCAGAGGTTGAAGCTCTTGTTTCACAATTTGAGCTGGATCTCATCCTCATCGCTTGCATGGTGACATCAATGATGGGTAGTGTGTGGTATCTGTATACTGGAGCCTCATTCCATATGACCGACAACAAAAAATTCTTCAATGACTTAGAGGAGAAGGACCTCCAGATGCACATCGAAATGGGAGATGATGGAAGGTAAAGGGCGACAAAAATCATTACTGTTACTTTTTAGAGGGAGTCTAGTTCTCCTCTCACATTAAAATATGTCATGTATGTTCCAGGTTTGAAGAAGAATTTGGTTTTAGTTGCCATGTTGGAGGACTGTGGCTACAATGTGATATTTAACAAAGGAAAGCCTTTCCTTCATCACATAACCTAAAAACAAGTGAAGCAGATCGAGGTTCGGGTGAAGAACCTCTACAAATTGGATGTAGAATATTATGTTGCTTTGAGCACAAAAGCATAGAAGGTGTAGAGCCGAGACATCGGTGAGTTGTGGCATAGAAGATTACATCACTTGCACCACAAAGCTTTGAAGATCATGCATCAAATTTCTACAAGACTTCCCAAGGGTACACTAGAGCAGAGAGACACATGCAAAGGGTGTGCATTGGGGAAATACACCAAATATGCCTTTCATGATAAGGACATTTGAGTGAAAGCTATCCTTGAAAGAGTTCACTCAAATGTGTGTGGATCGTTCTCAACAGCCTCCACGACCAAGCACATGTACTATGTAATATTTGTAGATGATTTTTCTCGTAAGTGTTGGATTTTCTTCATGCAGAAAAAAGATCAGATGTTCACTAAATTTTGTGAATTTAAAGCACTTGTTGAGAAATGCACTGGTAGGAAAGTTAAAACTCTTAAGAGCAATAATGATGGAGAATATGTGTCGAATGAATTCAAGAACTTCTGCGCATCATAAAGCATTCGACGAGAGTTAATAACACCCCATACCCCATAGCAGAATGGGGTGGCTGAAAGGAAGAACGTAAGTATTGTGGGAGTTGCATGAGCAATGTTACATGATTAGGGCCTACCATTGCACCTGAGGGCTGTAGCATGCAACACAAATGTATATGTGTAGAACAGGAGTGCTCATTAGATTCTCGGGATGAGTACACCAGAAGAAAATTTTTCAAGTAAGAAACTAGATGTGGCACACTTCAGGATATTTGGTTCATCAGTTTATTGTCATGTTATCAAGGATTCACAGAAAAAGATAGAGCCAACAACTGATTTGGGCATCTTTGTGGGGTACACTGATACACCTCACAACTATCGAGTGTACCTTCCATCTCACAGGATGACATTGGTTTGTAGAGATGTGAAGTTTGATGAAGAGAAGGCCATGACATTTTCCCTTGAGAGGGAGCTTCAGTTGCATGGAGATGAGGATATTTTATCTCCAAAGGAAGAACCTTGGGATGATGTGGAGCAGCCACATGCAGAGGAGCAAAGAGTGGAAGCACCCATCATGCAGAGACATCCAAAGATGGGAGGAAGCACACCATAGAGGCTGACAGATTGATGCATGATGCTAGAGGGAATGTGGGAGCACCTACATCACAACACAAGCTGAGAAGGTCACCAGATTGGTAAAATGGATACATGGCTCTCATAAGCGAGAGTGTAGAGATTGAGCCATCCTCATTCGAGGAAGCAGTGCCGAAACCAGTACGGGTTGATTCTATGGTTGAGGAGTATGAATCCATTACTATAAACATTGTTTGGGAAGTGGTCCCAAGACCATAAAACAAGTTAGTGGTGAGTTCCATATGGCTTTACAAGGTAAAGCAAGCAATAGATGGGAGTGTGGAGAAACATAAGGCCATATTTGTGGGTAGAGGGTTCTCTCAGGTGCTGGGAATTGATTACAAGGAGACTTTCGCTCCAGTAGCAAGGTACTCTTCAATCGGATCTATTCTAGAAATTTCAACGCATATGGGATGGAAGATACATCAGATGGATGTGAAGGAAACATTCCTCAATGGTGTGATCGAGGATGAGGTGTACATTGAGCAAGCAGAAGGATTTGATACCTTCAATAGAGAGTCGCATGTGTGTAGACTCAAGCGAGCACTATATGGTTTGAAACAAGCACCACATGCTTGGTACACTAGGATTGACAACTATTTCACTAGGTTGGGCTTCACCAAAAGTGAGGTAGATGTGAATCTTTACCATATTGTGGTTGAAGGTAAATTGTTGATTATAGTATTATATGTCGAAGATTTAATTCTAATAGGTGATGAGAAGCTAGTAAAATATCGCAAAGAGGAACTTATAAGAGAATTCGAGATGAAAGACCTGGGGCTCGTGCATTATTTCCTTGGTATGGAAGTATGGCAAGGAGATGAAGAATTGTTTGTCTCTCAAGGCAAGTATGCCAATGAGATAGTGAAGAATTTCCACATGGAGAGCAGCAAACCCCTGGAGACTCCTCTAGCAGGAAATCAGAGGAAGGAAGATGCTACTTCATGTGAAGTAGTGGAGGCTGCTTGATATAGGAAGCTTGTGGGTTCAATTATGTATTTGGTGAACACATAACCGTACATATGTTTTTTAATTAACCAGCTTAGTTAATCAATGGTTAAGCCAACCAAACTCTATTAGAAGGTAGCTAAACATGTGTTGATATACCTCAGAGGAACCATTCAATTTGGTCTTTGGTACATACGGACAAGGAGAATGAAGCTTCAAGGCTTCACAGATGCATATTGGGTAGGGAGTCCATCAAAAAGGAAGAGCACATCGAGGGGAATCTTTGGTATTGGGTCAACAATAGTTTCTTGGCACACCAAGAAGCATATATTAGTTGCACTCAGTTCAGCAGAAGCATAGTACATGGATGCTAGTCAAGTAGCACGTGAGGCTATTTGGATGAGGAAGATCCTTGTTAGTTTATTTGGTTAGTAGATGGATGCTACAATGATTTACTGTGACAATCAAAGTTGTATCAAGCTCTCTGAGAATCCAATTTTTCATGATCGGTCCAAGCATATCGACATCCGGTATCACCATCTACGAGATTGTGTGCAGAGGAGAATCATGTTGCTGGAGTACATTCCTACAAAATAACAAGATCAAATATTTTGACAAAGGCATCGTTAAGATGAAAATTTGAGTTTCATAGAGGTGGGATCAGGGTAGTAGACAATCCCTTTCTTTTTGAGAGGGAGTGTTGAAAATGCAACAAGAAAATCCTAATTTAATTTTGTCCTTGAATTAAATTAGGAATAAAATTGTAATTCCACATCTAATGACATCTTGTATTAGTTAACTAAGTTAATTTGACTTAGTTGGCTCAGTTAATTCAAGTTGATTCATGTAGAGTGTCTCCTACATTATAGGAGCCGTGGTTGAGTTTATTTTTAGTTGTAATTAATTAATTCAATTTAACTAAGTTAAAGTTAGTCAAACTAGTTCCAACTATTGGAGGAACTAGTGCAAGGTCTAGCAGTGTAGTGCTGCCTGGAGTGTAGTGTGGTGTTTCCTGCAGTGATCAACCAGTAAGCTGATGATTCACTCATAAATAACTCTTGTATGTCAGATCTAAGAGCTACCCAACTGAGATTGGAGTTCAAGGACAATGTACTATCAGTTGTATAATCATCTAAATTATACAGGTGGTACTTGCAGTCCTTGGAAGGCATATGAGGATTGCACAATTCAAATTGAGAAATTTCCTTAATTAATAGGGGCTGCCCCAAGGAAACAACGCACGGAAATAGGGACTTGAGCAAGCATAAAATTGGTTAAGTATTGGCCTTGGCTTGTCTAGGAAGCTATGAGACATATAGAGATAGTGTAGAGGTAACTCAGGCTTGAGCAAACCATTGTAATCTTCTCATATTTTATGACTAATGCAATATACAAATAGCAAGGGTTTTTAGCTGTGGCTTTCCCCAGGACATCATTGTGTATTGTGTTGATTGAATTCTTTCTCTTGCATGCTTCGTGATTTCACGATCATTTAATTGTTTCCGTTGATGAGTAGATTAGATTCAAGTCTATTGTTTAAGTAAATTACAATTAGTAGTTTGAATATACAAGAAATTTCTACATTATGATGATGAAGTTTCTTTTTTTGATCTTGAGCCTGGAATTTTTTCATTTCCGCAAGTAGATGTTGGTAATCATTTTAATCTCATTATTTTAGTTGACACTTGTGGAAAAGAAATTTTTGTGAACAAATTCAGACTGTCTTGTAACATTAGTTGTAATATTAGTTTAAAAAATCATGTAATTGCACTTTTTTCTTGATTCATTTCTAATTTTTATTCAACTCTTAGATTACATCCTTTTTATAGTTTTTATTCAGGCACTAATCACTCATTAAGTGCATTAATGGTAAAACATGAAAATCAATTTCAAGGCATTAATCATGAATATCAAAACCTTTTAATTTGTCACTTTTATTTGATGTTCATAATATACCAATTCATGCCTTATTTTCAAATGAATTTTCCACGAAATCGAACACTTGAGAGTGCATTATTACAATCTAGCCAACACTCTAATTTATGTAAATTTTTAAATTTTTAAGATTTACCAAATGTACATTTTCACTTCAGTGATTCATTTGAAAATTGTTTGGAAGCTCTAATTCAACATAAATTTTTTAATAGATTACGTCATGTACATAATATTTACTCATAACTTTAGGCCAAAATATTTAACGCTAAATTATTTCAACATGGCCTATCACCATATCCTCTTTTGTATCTTCTCCAGTCATTAGTAGACATACACCCTACTTTTTATGATCGAATAGGGACATGGATGGAGAACTTTCAAAATAGGAACTTTGTAAACAAATCTTCTTCGCTAAATTTATTAGAGATAAGTATACGTTGTAGGCTAAAATTTTGCTTTAATAATTTAGTACTGATCTTATTCCATGTTACTAACTTTTGACATTTTCATTTATCCAGGAATGAAATTAATGGGATGGTTACATTGGAAGTATGATTACACCTAGTTGTAGTCTTGTTTTTAGACTATATTAGGAATAAGATTAATTTAGTTATATTATTATTATTATTTTTTCTTTCAATTATGCAGATTTTGAATAAGCAAGTAATGAGCCCAAGTATTTCTCTTGTTGTTCACTTCATTTCTTGGTAAAGAGTGGCTTAGAGCATATTTACCATCTAATATCTTCAAATCATACACACTTGTGATGTGCCAGATCATCTTTATTTGCAAATTTTTGATCATATTATTGAGATTTCCGTTAAAATAGAAAATCATGAATGGTGAAGTTCCAAACAATCGTTACATCTAGGCACATTTGATAATTCCAATTTTCCTATTCACAAGCATTTCGTAAGATGTTTTTTACTACTCTTGTCCCTCAATGTAAACATGAAGTGGATGCAATTTGAAAACTCATTACTTAGCGTTTAAATTAATAAGTAGATGATTTTGAACATATTCAAATTTTGAGGGAAAATGCATGGGAGAAGGTGAAGATATATAAGGTAAAATTGTATTCAAATTCTTCGAGGTATGATCAAAATAAAATTGTGTTCATCTTCATATATTGTTATTTTTATTTCAGCTATGATTTCCTCATTTAGTCATTCTCTTTCTCATTTTTGTTATTCTTCTTTTTGTATGTCTTCATTGGCTTAATTGAAGAAGAATAAAGCGAGAAGCTAGCCTTTTTCAAGTCACAAACATGTTATTCTATAATGAAATGCTTGCCTTCTTCTCCTTCTGATTTGTCACGAGTTGTTTGCTTCCTACATTTTAAAGTCACTATCATACTCCTATGTTTTATGAAGTCCCCATTTGTTAAGGCTATGCTAAATTTACTATTTCATCCGATCCCATTTTTTTAACAAATCCTGGGATGACTAATTATCCATTCTACATGGTGTGTGCATATGGGTATTTCTTGTTGTGATTTCATTAAGAATTCATTCTTTTTTTCCATATGAGCTAAAGCCACCTCAATTTGGCTATCTTTAAAGCACATGCTTCACTTTATAGGGCAATGTGTATAGGTGGTCCCCTTTCTATCACTTCATTCCTAAGCATTTTTCACATTAGCTTGGCTACCTAGGAACCCATAACTTTCTTTTAACTCTAATTTCTTTGAGATTCCGGGCAGTCGATCTTCAGGATAATGTTATATTATCTTGCGTATATGTATTTGAATATTGGCCCCACTTTTGTCCTCTTGCCTAGGTTTCAGTTAGCCCAAAAGTTTTCCAAAACACATTTTATCAAAATCCAAGCTGTGGGCACTATTATATTATAATGTGTATAGTTTGACCCCTTTTCCTTCATTCCATCCTTCCACATATTTCCCACTATCATGGTACACAAAAGCTCGTAACCTCTTAAAATTAAATTCCAAAAGCTTCTGGGCATGTAGGCTCCGAGCTCCATGTCATCACGAGTTTCAAATTTGATGCATAAAAGGTTTGGCCCCACTCCTGCTTATTACTGCACTAACTTATGAGTAATGGCCCCACTTTGCTTCAATAACCCATGTACCGAGAAGCCCATAACTCCTTCCAAATTCTCATGCATAATATCCTTCAGGCATCTGGGCTTTAGGTACTCCTCTCTATGCACCCCGCACCTCACATGCCTAGAACATTTTTCTAATTATATCCAGGCTCTTCCTTCGGGGTTACTACATTCATTCTCTTTTCTAATACCTATAAGCCTACTAGTTTGGATAATTAATAAATCGCATTTCAAGTTTATTTCGAGCATATCATTCCTCGAGAAATCAGGATCCGTTTATTAGGTTGATTTGGAATGCACATGATGTTTGCCGACTCATACTGCTCTTCTGAATCAAAATTCACTATTCATCATTCCATAACAACAACCATGTGATACAGTAAAATTTGTGAGCATACCCAAAATTTTACAAAGGTAATTCTTATTGTAAGAATTTTGAGAGATTATCTAATGAGTTGATAATATGCACATGTTCCTCTACTCTAATGCCTGTTATGAAAATAATCCAAACCCTTTTCACATATATATATATATATACCCATAAATCATTGTTGAATTGGTTGGGGCTTTGGATTGATCTTTTGGGGGTTTCTATGAAAAATTTGGGGCTGATATAAAACCAGAAGTGGCCAAGAGAATAATTGCTGCTACAATTCAAAGCAAAGCACATTTTCATTTCTTATGATTTCTAATCCCTTGAACATGAGTCATTATTCTTCTAGCTTAACGCTCACTCTAGTTTATATTCAATAAATGATGTTTTTGGGCAAATAAAAAATTCATAGAATGCAAATTCTTCATACTATTAATCTCAATTAAAAGAAGAAGTTACTTTTTTGGAGACATTTGATATCTTCCAGGTAAATCTTAGCAAAAATCTTCAATGGTAAGTCTCATATACCCATTTTCATTTGTTTCCATTTTCTTATGCTTTTTGTTTCAACTTTGTTTTAGTGTTTGCTGATCTGAAGCTCTGTTTTTGCAAGTATTTAACGATTGCTTTGAAAATTTAGCACCCATGTTTGCTCAGGTTTGGAATTCACTTTCCTCATTTCACTTGCTTTTGATATTTGAAAAAGCAATTTTGATGTCGCTCAAATTGCAAATCAGCTAAAGCAGGGGGTCTCTAAACCTTTAGTTTGTTTCACGAGCCTTATTCTTATTAGAAAATCATTACGATGTTTCCATGTAGGCATAGTTTTGAAACAATAGAATTTTCAAGGGGAGAAACTTCTTATTTGGCTTCATTTATGTTATAACTGTTATTTAAAATTAGATTTTTTGTTTTAATATAACTTGGAAAGACAACTTAACAAGATCTCAACTTAAGAAAAACTTGCATTCTGTCCCTCATATTTGTCCTTTTGGTTCAAATGTCCTTCATAAAACGTCTTGTTAAGGTTTTCTTTCAATTTCGTCTTTTCATTCAACTTTTGCTTTTAGTTTGCATCTCCTTTCTTTTTTTTTGCAATTTTTAGAGTGTTGATTTCACTTTTGCTATGGATCGGATTTGGCGATATTACCAATATTTATTTGGAAAACTTTTTCTTACCCAACGTTGGTCGGTATACATCGGAAATTTTTACTCGGTCTATTTCATGGGTTTTTCATTTACCTTAAAGGGATATTTTTATTGAATTCTAAGACCTCTTTCCTTAATTCTTTCCCATGGAGGAACATTCATCTTTTCCAAGTGATATAGTTCATCTTTCCAAGGAAAGAACTGACTTGAGTCTAACTTAATGAATCTTACCCATTTTACCCATTTCCCCACTTCACATAAACAACCTCTAGATTGATAGTTGTAGGGAAAGATGAGGGAGTTGAAATTTTATAAGTATTATATCCATTTCATTTAAAATCTCTTGTCCCACCACACCCTCTTCACCCAATTGCAAAAAGAAATTATTTAATTAAAGTTTAGCAAAAGGGTGGTAAAAGAGGATTGAAAACACATATGTGTGAGAATCACAAGTAAACCCATTAGGGTATTGAACAAGCTTGTTGGAAGTGGGGCTATGCTTGTGTGGTACTAAGACAACTTCGTCGGGGCTATGGATGCTCACTGGAAGCGAAGCGATGTTGGGTAAAGGAGGTCATTTATATCAATGGATGTATACTTTCTTTAAAAATTCTTATCTATACCTCTCTTGTCACTCACAAGAGGTAATTTTTAAAATAATTATTTTCCTAAAAGTATGAGTTCATGGTTTTAGAATCAGTTTATTTCAAGTACTTATCTTTTAGAACTTATATCGCTTGATCTGTTAATATGGGACCCATGAGAATTGTCTTAATGTTTGAAGGTTTGAGAAGATTCATCATTTAAACCTTTCAATAAATTTGAAGTTATTATCCTTTTAACTAGAGATAATTGTTTCTTCCCTGTCTGTCACATTATTGTGGCAAAACACAACACACCCCCCTCCCCCCCACCCCAATTTTTACCTTATTATATTCATAATAATAATGGGGACCCTCCATGTAAATTTTGGGTCATATCGTCTCTTAAATGCTTTCATCTGGTTTATTTTGTGGGATTTTCACTTTTTTCTGTTTTCTGTTTTGATTGATTCATTGAGTGTGGTTTCTCACGAGCTTTCCAGCAACTCTAATTTTGCTAGGTTTGGATTTACGGTTTGCAAATGACGCTTATTCAAAGTTCGGTTAATTTCACTTCCTAGGCTTAAAATGTATAAAATGTATTTTACTTTTATTCTAATTTAATTATGTTAAATATAAATTATTTAGGTAAATTTCTTGAATTAATTGAATTAATTAGATTACTAAAATTTATTAGTTTATTTAATTAACCTAGATTAATTTAAGTTGATTATAATTAGATGAATTAAAACTGTAATATATATATATTATATATATAATTATAGTATATATAATAATATATATATATATATATATAGATATATACACCTCTCCGCTACGGGGTTTCTTTTGGTAGAATAAATTAAATAAAAAAACACCGGCTTAGCGGAGTGTGTGGTGGAATATATATATTATAATATAATATTATATATAAAATATATATATATAATATAACACAAAATATATAAATAATAATAAAAATTAAATCTAAATTATAAAGCCCCAAAGCCTATCACCGCGAAGCAAATTAAAATTTAATTGGAAAGAGTTAAGGAAACTTGGCTTTGGGCACCCTCCATAACTCAACTCGCCAGGACTTCCCAAAATGACAACAAAGTGTTGTAGTTTTTTTTTAGTTAAATAACATAATAATGGAGGGGGGGTTCCTCAGGGACCTCCCATCTTCTCCCTCTCCTTCACATATGCCCGGGTCTTATTCCAAAATTCCTCTGAGCTCTTTTTTCATTTTGGGAAGCTAGGCTCTCTTCCCTCACTCATCTCCCAACCTCCCCATCGTGGCTCCTCCTTATTCCTCTCGAGCCTTGGGCCCATCTCTCCTCTCGACTCCCTCTTCACCTTATAGATCCTCTCCTCCACTAATATACTAACAGGATCTTCTTTTTTTCACAAGTGAGAAAAACTATCATAACTCAGTTGTCAAACCAATAGTGAGGACAACTATCTCTAGCTTCTAACCGCCAATATAGGCCGACTCATCACCGTTAATCAAGGAAAACTACACCACCTGGAATAGCCCGTTGGTTGTCCATAAGGGGGCAGGCTTTCACTCCTGCTAGATGCCTCTAGGTCTTGGGTCGTTAACCCATTTCCTTACGTCCGAGGAAGACGAGCTCTTAGCCAAGTAGAAGTTGTTTTAGGGCATACTCTAGGCCCACTAACAGGCTCTTTATGAGACACAAAAAGTTATTTTTTTAATATTGCAATTAAAAAATGTTTTTTAATTATTATTTTTTAATTAGTTTTGTAAATTAACTATTTTATTAATTTTATCAATTCATATTTTTTTAAATTTAATTAGTTAATTTTGTTAATATTTTTTT
>APFE031190820.1:0-15280 GCA_000404065.3 Pinus taeda | reverse complement strand
GGAGCTTATGTATTGTGTATGTATTCCGAAATAGTACATGATCAGGATAATCTCCATTGAATATGTGTTTATTATTCAAAATTTCTACATTAACATCAATGTCAAAGGGCTTTAGATACTCCCCCTATGATCATTCTCCCCCTAAAGAGCTTAAGATATAACCTTGGATATAATGAGTTGTTGATTTGAAGTAGTTGCCACTTAAATGAAGCGATACCAATTGAATAAAAACAAATAGAGGCTTAAGAAACATGAAAACTTTCCATCTCATAGTGCATTGTACTCCTCCTAAACTTATATTTCTCATGTTGATCTTAAAAATTGGTCTACTTTCTTCTTTCCAACCATATAGCCATCTCAAGACATATTTGGACAATTACCATATTTGCTAATGAAGAACACTATAAAAGGGATGAGTGATACATCACTCCCAAATTTTTCCTTAAATACTCAAAAGGATCTCTGGCAAGAGGCTTGGTGAAAATATCATTAATTTTCTCTTTTGTGGATATATGCTGTCACATTGCAATATAATTATCCACCCATTCTCTAAGAAAGTGATACTTTATGGAAATATGCTTGGTCTTTGAGTGAAGAATATCATTCTTGGATATAATTATAGCAGTACTTGTGTTGTCACATATAATGGGAATGGATTCATTGTAAGTTACCTTCACATCTTCTAACATTTGCTTCATCCACACAATATGAGTACAACTTGTTGTAACTGTTATGTACTTGAAATTAGTAGTAGAAACTGATATAATGTCTACTTTTTTCTTAGCCAAGACACCAAACACTTCCCTGGGAAGAAAGCACCACCACTTGCAATTTTCCTATCATCTACACTTCCAACCCAATCAACATTTTGTCTATGTAGTAAAAGAATTTTTTCCCCTTGGGATACCATTTTCCATAGTCTATTGTGGCTCTTAAATACCCAAAATTCCTCTTTGCAATTAACAGATGACTTTGCTTGGGGGTTGATTGATACCTTGAAACTACACCAATAACTTGTATAATATTTGGCCTTAATGTTATTAGGTACAAAAAGATTCCAGTTATTGATTTGTACATTGTTTCATTTAACTCTGGTGACTCATCATCTTGGCTTAGTTTATCCAATGACCATATGAGCATTGACAAGTGAATATTATTCCATCCAAAATTTATTCAACATTTATTTGAGTTATTTTCCTCAAGAAATTAATATACATTTTGTTGATTAGTTAATCTATAATCCAAGGAAAAATTAGAGTTCCCCAAGCACAAACATCTCAAATTCATCTTGCATATCATTTGTAAACTTTTGGCCAAGTAAATGTCCATCAATGCCAAAAATGATGTCGACAACATAAACCACAATAACTAAAATATTATCATTTTTAGATTTGATATAGAAATTACTATCATATGTCCCTCTTTTGAAGCATGGATGTTATAGTTGTTTGTCTAATTTTGAATAACATGCCCTGGGTGCTTATTTTTGTCCATATAATGCTTTCTAGGTTACACACTACCTCAAGATTTTCTGACAATTGAAAAACTTTAGGATGTTCTATATAAACCTCTTATTCAAGTTCACCATTCAAGAATGATGATTTTACATCCATATGATAAACTTTGAAATACTTGTGAGGGAAATGATATAAACATTTTAATTTCCTATAATCTTTCTATAGGACAAAAAGTTTCATCAAAATCTATTCCTTCAACTTCAACATAGCCTTTACATACTAATTTGGCCTTTTTCTCTCACAACTTGTTCATCCTCATTTAATTTGTTCCTAAAGAACCACTTTGTGCCAATAACAATTTTGGTTAATAGTCTTGGAACTAATTCCTGAGTTTGATTTTTCTCAGTCTCATCTAACTCTTCATTCATGGCTTTTATCCAAAGCTTATCTTAGCTTTCATGAGAAAAATATTTTGGCTCAATCATGGAAAACATGAAAATAAGAGCTTGAGTGGAGTTATTTATTAATATTCTTCAAGTTTGGACTCATGTTTCCATATTACCAAAAATGTGATTTATAAGATGATCCTTTTCAACGTACTCTTAGGGCGTATTTGGGTGAGATCACTCTTCTTCTTCTTCTTATTCTTCTTCTCCTCTTTTTTCTTCAAGTTGTACTGCTTCATCTTCATTGTTGATCTGATCAGGTGGACTAATAAATATTGGTTGCTTTCTTTGAGAGGTAACTCATCATCCACTCTCACATCAATGTTGTTAGCTAATTTTCATAATATTTTATTATAACATCTATAGCCTTCGTTGTTAGTTGAATATCCTAAAAATATCCTTCATCTTCTCTTGCATTGAAATTACACAAATTTTCATTGTTCTTGATGTAGCACTTCCTGCCAAAGAATTTCAAGTGCTTTATTGAGGGTGGTTTTCCATTCCACAATTTATAGAGAATCTTGTCACTATTTGGCTTGAGATGGGAAATTTTTAAAATATGGATAGTTGTATGAACAACTTCAACCCAAAAAGTATTTGGTGGATATATTTCATCCAAAGTAGCTCTAGCCATTTGTTGCATTGGTCTAATTTTGTTGTGGAGTATTTGCAATTATGAATTGTCTTCTTATGCCATGTTCTTTGCAAAAAATTTCAAAATCTATTAGGTCCCTATAATACTAGTGTAGCCCCCTTATTTTCATTGTTAGTGTAGCCCCCATATTGTTATTGTTGTTCCCATGTAGCCCCCATATTGTTATTGTTGTTCCCATGTAGCCCCCATATTTTTATTTTTGTGCCCCATAGAAGCCCACTATTGTTATTATTGTGCCCTTACATTATTATTGTCATGCAACCTCTGATTATATTGTGACCTCTTACACTCCTATATATATACAAAGGACGACTTGTCATTTGTATCATCCAAGAATTGTTCATTTATGTAATGTAAAATATGTTTCTCCCTCGAAGAGGATAAATTTTAAGTCGTTGATCTATATTTTCTGTGAGTTGGTTGCGTAACATTTGGTGTTAGAGCTTTGGGATTATAGGGTTTCACTTCTTCAAATAGGGAATCTTCGATTTTCCCTATAACATTTTTTCTATGAAGCTTAAAAATATGACATTTTTACCATGTGGAGCTGAAATCATGGTGAAATTCATGTGAAAATTTTAGAGCTTGTTTCTCTATATTTTTGGATATATGATCTAAGAAAGTTAGGGTTTTGGCAGGCTCCAGAATTCAATTTCAAATAGGTAACCTATGGAAAATCGTCATAACTTTTTCTCTAAGAATCTAATTTGAATTTTGTAAAAAGTGACTGAAAACACATAGACTCTAGTGTCTTGTGTATCATTTTTAGATACCAAAGGTCAAAACAATGACACATGGCACATCGTACAAGTTCGTTGTAATGAACAAGTCTACAATCAGGGCATTGTGGGAGATAAAAAATAACTCTTTCTTGAAGAACCAAATATTGGTATGACTTGTGGGGTTGGAAAGAAGACTCATAGGGCTACCATATGACGAAATTTTATACCTTGGAGATGTGAAGTTACATAGATACAACAATTTCCTTATCGAGCTCCTAAAAAGAAAAAAAAGTGTGCAATTTTTAATTTTGCATAACTTTTGTTTCAAAAATCAGTTCGAAGTGATTCAAAAGGAATATTGAAGCATAGATATTAGTATTTAGTTGTATAATTCCTCCCAAACAAAATAATTCTACACCCATTAAGCCCTTATAAAGATATACTATAATTCATGAAGGGGAAGAACTGCAGCATGATATATTAATATTACGGGACCAAGTGCAACAAATTTCCTTCTCACAAAGAGAAACCATAGATGAACTCAAAGGGGACATGGATAGTATAAAAGGAAACATATAGGTTTTTAAAGTAGACATGGATGTGATGAATTTCAAGTTGGAAGGGTTTACAAAGTTGTTGCAAGAAAGGCTTCCCGGTGGTGACAATGTAATCCACGAAAATCATGATGAGGACAAAAGAAATATGAATTATGATTTTAGAGACTCAAATGTGGAGCTTAAGAGCCAACACATTCAAAAGATAGATATGAGGAAGTTTGATGGAAAGGATTTGATAACATGGATACTACAAATGGGGCAATATTTTGATCTACATGATGTGCAACCCTCACAAAAGGTAGATATTGCATCTTTATATTTACAACCCAATCAATTTGTATGGTATAGATGGCCTTGCTCTCATAAACCACTTGTCACCTAGTCAATTTTTACGGAGGAAGTGATAGGACATTATGAATATACCAAGAGAAACATATTCTTTAGCCAATTGATAAATCTCAAACAAAAGGGTTCAATGGTGGAGCACATTGAAGACTTCCAAAAATTGAATATTAGGGTAACCAATATTCCAGGAGAGCATAGTATTGATAGGAAATTTAAAATGTAATATCCAACATGAGTTTCACCTTTGGGAAATCAATTCATTGGAGAAGGCATTCAAGGTGGCAAGTGTTGGGTTGTGATATATTCTTTCCACGACTAGCCCACGTAGTAACCAGGGGGTTAGAAGGGGGGTGGAGCGCATCCATCGTTGCTTCGATTGCATAGCAGGGGAAGTCACAGGTGGTTTGAGGGGTGCAAGTAACCCCACTCTATGGGGTTCAAGGTAGAACCTCGGAAAAGTTTGGTTTTGGACCCTATATTAGGTTGGGCATACCTACCTATGGTTTTTTGCATGTTTTTCACACATGGTTTTGGATGCGATGCTTTTCAGTCCATGGTTTTCGATGCAATGGTTTTCATTCCATGGTATTGGATGCTTCGACATGTATAAATATGTATTGCAACATTGAAAGGAACATAATGAAAAATCAAGCTAGTAGTCCTGTTTTTGGGACCAGGGGAAAATCTCTGTGTATATGTGTTTTATGTGTTATGCTCTCGCATTGTTTATTTTCTGCGTTTTACAATTCATATGTAGGTAATTTCTATACGGGATTAAAACCTACCACAAGAAAAGTTGAAAGAAAAATTATGGCAACAAGGATGTCTACCTCTTACAACTATAAAGATGCAAGTGTTGTTGTTCCTAGTCTTCCACAACCTACAAGGTTGACACCACAAAAATTGGAGGAAAAAAGAGAAAAAGGGCTTTGTTACATTTGTGATAGAAAACACACTAAAGGTCATAGGTGTGCCGAGAAGAAATTATTCTACATAGATAGTGACGAGGAGGAAGAAAAGGAACAAGAAACATCAAAATAGGAGGATATACACTGGGAACCAACCCCAGAGAAAAACTAAATGAATCTGACCATATCTTGTAATGCATTGGAAGGAATTACCACTCCTCAAACTCTCAAGATAGGAGTATATATCAATAGGAAAAAGGTAATAGTGTTGATTGATTTGGGTAGTACCCATAATTTTATTCATTGTAAGATAGTTAAGGAATTGAATTGCTTCCTATATCCAGCACCAGAGTTTCAAGTAATGGTTGCAAATGGAGGAACTATAAATTGCTCGGGAAAGTGCCATAATGTCAAGCTAAACATGGGGGAATATGTATGGAATAGTCTAGTGCTTTCCATTCCAATGGGTGGTGTTGATGTTGTTCTTGGAGTCCAATGGTTACAATATTTGGGGATGGTAACTTTCAATTTTCAAGAACTTTTTTTGAATATGTTTTTGGGAAGGAAGGGAAATTGAATTAAGGGGTATTGCAGGGAAAACATGAAAGATAATAATCTTCAATGGAATTACAAAGCTTCTGAAGAAAGAAAAATAGGGCATAGTTTCACAATTATGCTCCCTAGAGGTCCAAACATCGAAATCATCTATTTCTCCAGATCTCCAAAAATTCTTGGAAAATCATTCCAAGGTGTTTGAGACTCCCAACGTCCTCCAACCTATTCATGATCATGATCATGTTATTCATTTGATTCCAAGAATTTTTCCTCCAAACATCAAGCCTTATAGATATCCATATGCCCAAAAGAGTGAAATTGAATGTATGGTTGTAGAAATGCTAGTGGTAGGCATAATTCAACCTAGTCAAAGTTCTTTCTCTACTCCAGCAATATTGGTGCACAATAAGGATGGGTCATGGCATATGTGTCTGGATTATATGGAGCTCAAAAATCTCACTATTAAAGATAAATTTCCCATACCTTTCATTGATGAATTGTTGGGCGAATTATAGGTAGCAATTTACTTCACTAAGCTGGATCTTCATTCGGGATATCATCAAATTAGAACGGAGTTTGAAGACATTTTGAAAACAACATTCAGAACCCATGAGGGTCATTATGAATTTTTGGTCATGCATTTTGGCCTTACTAATGCACCTTCCACATTTCAAGGTTTGATGAATTCCATTTTTAATCCCTTCCTTAGAAAATTTGTGTTAGTATTTTTTGATGATATACTAATCTACAACAAGTCTTGGAAGGATCATGTTCAACATGTTGATAAGGTGCTCAAACTATTGGAGGAGAAATAATTATATGCAAAAACCTTCATATGTTTCTTTAAAGTACAAGAGGTGGAATATTTGGGTCATATTGTATCTCATGAGGGTGTTAAGGTAGACCCTAACAAATTAAATCCATTAAGGTCTTAGCGATGCTAGACTTCACAAACCATTTATTATGGAATGTGATGCCTCGAGAAATGGAATTGGTGTTGTTTTAATGCAAGAAGGAAGACCCATTACTTTTGAAAGTCATCCAATCAAAGGAAAGTATATACACAAACCTATTTATTAGAAGGAAATGTTGGCAATACTACATGCAGTAAAGCAATGGCAACCTTACCTAATGGGAAGACACTTCGAGGTAAAAAAAAATCATGAGAGTCTTAAATACTTTTTGGAATAAATATTATCTTCAGAAGAACAACAAAAATGGGTGACAAAGATGTTGGGTTATGACTTTGAAAGCATATATAAAAAAGGGAAGCAAAATGTTGTTGCAGATGCACTCTCAAGAAAGGATGATGATGTGGAAGCATTGCTTTATGCTATTTCTATTATCCAACCTGAGTGGATAACCGAAGCAAGGGATGGGTGGAAGAATCATGAAGAGGTGTGGACACTCATTCAAAAGTTGTAGCAAGATCCCAGTACATATGATACATTAGCTGGAAAAATGATTCATTATGGTACAAAGATCACTTATAGCATTGTAAGAATTCCCAACTCAAACAAAATATTCTTTTGGAAGTGCACACCTCTCCCTTAGCAGGGCACTTGGTATTTTTAAAAACTTATAGTAGGTTTAAGAAGGAATTTTTTTGGGATGGACTTAAATATGATATTAAGAAGTCTGTGGCAGAATTTTTGGTTTGCCAACAAAATAAAGTTGAGATAATTAATTTCCCAAGTTTTTTACAACCTTTAGCCATTCCAAGTCAGCGTTGGGAGGAGGTCTCAATAGATTTTATCACAAATTTACCCAAGTATGAAGGAAAGAGTTTATTCATGGTGTTAGTCGATAGAATTGAAAAGTATGCACACTTTTGTGCATTATCTCATCCTTTTAAAGCCAGTACAGTTGTTATTGCATTTATGGAAACAATTTAAAAGCTTCATGGAAACCCATTTTCACTGGAAAATTTTGGAGAAGATTATTTTCTTATCTTGGTAATCAATTAGCTCATATATCATCTTATCCTCAATCTGATGGGAAAGATGAGATAATGAACAAATGTTTGGAAGGATATCTTCAATGCTTTGTACGTGATAAACAAGCACAATGTGTCAAGTGGTTACCTCTAGTTGAATGGTGGTATAACACTTCCTTCCATACTGTGGCAAAAATGAGCCCATTTATTGTACTTTATGGATATCATCCAACATACATCTCATCATTTTTAAGAGAAAATTCTAAGGTTCAAGTAGTGGAGGATCACATCAAGCATCAACAACAAGTTCTCCAACTCTTAAAGGATAACCTCACTGTAGCACATAATCGAATGAAACAACAAGAAGATCAAAATTGTAGTGAAAGAAGTTTTAATGTAGGTGCCTGGGCATTCTTACAGCTACAAACATACAAAAATGTCTCTCAAGCAAGATAAGAAGGCTAATAAATTATCACCCAAGTACTACGGTCCTTATAATTTGTTGCAAAATATTTGTACTATGGCATACAAATTGGAGCTTCCTGCATCTTCTCGAGTGCACCCAGTTTTCCATGTTTCATGCTTAAAGAAGGTTATCGGTGACAAGATTCGAGTTCAAACAATGTTTACAGAACTTGAGGAAGAAGGAAAAATCATATTTGAACCTAAAGAAGTCACGAAAATAAGAACCCCATAACTATGAAAGCGACCAGTTTTAGAGTATCTCATTAAGTGGAAGAACTTACCCATTAAAGATTCCACATGGGAGGATGAGAATTTTATACAGAAGCATCCAAAACTACTCAAGCATTGAGGACAACACTTTTTTGAAGGAGAGGGGAAAGTTAGGTCCCTATAATACTAGTGTAGCGCCCTTATTGTTATTGTTAGTGTAGCCCTCTTATTATTATTGTTGTGCCCATGTAGCCCCCATATTGTTATTGTTGTGCCCCATAGAAGCACACTATTGTTATTATTGTGCCCTTATATTATAATTGTTATGTAGGCTCTGATTATATTGTGACCCCTTAGACTCCTATATATACAAAATAAGTGTCATTTTTATCATCCAAGAATTGTTCATTGATGTAATGTAAAGGAGGTTTCCCCCTCAAAGAGGGTAATTCTTAAGTCATTGATCTATCTTTCTTGTGAGATGGTTGCATAACAAAATCATTTGGAGTAAACTCTTCACCCCAATATGACCTTAGATACTCAATTTGTAATCAATTTGGTTTTTAGCAATGCATTTGAAAATTTTGAACTTTTTAAACTCTTCAAACTTATCCTTGAAAATGTGACCCACGTAAGCCTCTTATAATCATCAATGATTATCATATAGTACCATTCACCACTCGGGGTATTAGTTATTGAGGGCCCACATAAGTCTTTATGACCTAGTTGTAAGGGACTTGTAGATGAGTTTTATTTTGTCTTGCAAGACACTCGAACTGGCTTATAAATTTATCATGATTTACAAATTGTATTACTTGGATTTGATATTTTGGCAAGTCCCTCATAACTTTCTTTTTGTTGAGATTTATAATATGGTAAAAATGCAATTGTCCCAACCTTCGTTTCCATAACTAGATCTCATCAGAATTGCCCACGAAACATTTTTCATTGTCTTCTTTTAATATGTATAAATCACTTGATGTTCTTATAGCTCTTGCTACTATTTTCCCTATGTTTACAGTCTTTATTTCACATCCTTTGAAATGAAAAGTGGCATCATACCCCTTATCACACATTTGAATCATGCTCAACAAGTTGTGTTTTTTATTCCATTCATAAAAATAATGTTTTAAGCCTTACCTCTTCCATTGAGCAAGCTTATTGTTTCCTTTCCCATGATATTTCCTAAAGAATCATTGCCAAAATTAACATTGTTTGTCTTATCTTCTCTTAATGAGAAGAATTTGTTCCTATCACCATTCATATGTTTAGAACATTGATTTTCCACATACCAATGGATGCCTTGGTTTTAGGCATATAGGACAATGCCACATTATTCAATCTTTTCTTTTCTTTTTATTCTTCGATGTATTGGGTTCCTCTTGAGCTTACTTAATCTGAAGAGATGATTTGAATTTTCTATTTATATAGTCAACTAGTCTATGATAATAGTTATGATAGATAACATTCAATATAATCTGATAGAGGAGAAAATGCATTGATGATCTAGGAGGCTCCATAAATGGAAGTGGCCTGGAAAAATCTCAAAAATAAAAGTAACTGGATTGAAATGAAACCAAGACCACGTCATAGTGTTCCTCATCCCGATTCCAACAATTAAAATGAAACTCAAATACGAGTTCTTATGCTAATGATATAGGCAGTCAAACTTTTGGTCAAACTATGCCAAGTGGTAGTCAATATCGAGGAAACAATTTGGCAAAGGGATGGCACATGGAATTTGGTGGTCGAAACAAGCAACTTTGTCTCCTCCTTATTTTTTCTGGTGACCATCAAAACTCGGTAGTAAATTTTTGGCTCATATGGACTATATAACAAAAAAACAAAAAACCAAAAACAAAAAATTAGTGGGTGGGCTGCCAACCCTGCTAACTGAATGGTAAATACATTTCAATGATATTATATATAAATACATATATTATGGGTCAGGCCACCACAGACATGGGCTCGCCCGACCATATGACATTTCCAGATGGAGGAAGTCTGAGGGGTTCGAACCCACCTGACCCATGTGGGTCGGCCCGCCAATGAGTGTCCCCAAATTTTAAAAAACCACCAAACTTAAAAAAAGAAATGTTGAATATTTTAATATAGTTCTAAACTATGTAAGGAGCATGGTGGGTTTTGAACCTGACCTGCCCCCTCCTACATGCCTCCGCCACCAATGATCCAACGACTTAGCATTAGTAACCTACCCCCACAACTTCATACATAAACCCCATCATTCATCCAAAATAGGGAGGTGTGGTGGTAATGAGGAGAAGAAGAATGTTTTTCAGGTGGAACTAGGAGTTCCTAGCCTAGAATTGCACCTAGGTTGTCACAAAATTCAAGAAATATTCTGAGGGAATCTTGGGAGAATCATTTTGTAGGGAATCTTGTGGGAATCTAAAGATTTGTTAGAGCTCTAGAGATCACTTGCTCAGAATATGGTCAATTTTATAGTCGTTTGACATGATTTTGCACCACGAATCCAACGATGATGTACGTTTCTGCATCTGAGCTTTACATTTTTCATCCATGCTAGAAATTAGAGGTATAAGGGTCATTTATGTAAAGTTGATTGTAATTTCATTTTTGTTTCCATTTTATGAAGGAGGCCTCCCCACCTTGAGTAGGGCCTGGAGACGTAACCCACACTACGTGAACACCATAATCAAATCATTTTGTGCCTTTGATCTCATGGTGTCTTTATGATTTTTTCTTTTTTTTCATATGTTTTAAGTTGCTTGGCTACATGCACTTTTATATGAAATTTTATATGCATCCTTGAAGTAAAATATTTGGATCAATTTTGGTATCAAAGCAAGTCTTCTTCATGCGAGTTGCATGAGTGAATGCTAACAAGGAAAAAGCTCCAAAGAGGAAAAGGGAAAATTAAATCCTTTGATCCCGAAGCGGGTCGTGCACCATGAAGATAGAACATGGAAGATGAGGAAGCTCGAATGGAAGAAGAGTGAAATTTCTCAAGATCTTCTTCACCATGGCAGAGAAAGTTGGCAAGTTGTTTGCAGAATATGAGAAGACATTCAAGCCTAAAAAGAAAGAACCAGATGACCATGCTTTGGTAAACCATGAAGGTGGAAGAGTGAAGCCTCCTGAACTGCCCTCTCCATCCTCTAGTGACAATTCTTCTTCTTATTCTTCTCATCACTCTAAAAGGCATCATAGGAATACATCTAAGAAGCCATTTTTTAAGCTATATTTAAAGTTTTATTTTCCCACATATAATGGAGAATGTAATGCAAAGAAAATAAGCAATTGGATTAGACAGATCAAGTTTTATTGTTGGATTCAGCAGATCGAGGAGGATGAGGTCAACATCCAATTAGCATATCTGTGGCTGAGTGGCACCACTCTCTTCTGGTGCGAGTCAAAGTTGCAAAAAGGTAGTAAAAACTTGGGTAATATCCTTTCTGCTTGGTTCAATTTTGTTTTTGCTTTAAAAGATCAGTTTTATCCTTTGGGTTATCGACAAAATTCTTTAATGGAATGGCAATACTTGAGACAAGGAAAGGGTCAAAATGTACAAATATTCACAGAAGAATTTAGAAAAAAAAGCATTGAATTGGAGTATTTCACTTGATTCACCGGAAGTTGTAACAAATTATATTGGTGCTTTACATAGTTACATCATGTATTCTTTGTTGTTATTTGAGCCTACTACTATTGATGCAACTAGTGTGAAGGACATTCACCTTTAAAGCAGGGCAAGAATGATAAACAAGAGAAACTGAAGAAATCATCTTTCAAACCTCATAATGGAAAGTTCAAAGGAAAAGGAAAGGGAAAGGACAAGAAGGAAGCGACAACCAAGAAGGACAAAGGAGCAAAGCCATCTTCAACGCACTGCACAAAGGAAGGCCGTGATGATAAACATTGATGGAAGTTGCATATAGAGTTGAAACCAAAGAGATTTGGTGGGAAGAACAAGAAAAATACAGTGAAAACCATATAGCAGCACCTTGGATATGATTATGGTGATGAGACACAGATCACAACAATGGGCACACAAGGTAGTCTTTCTCTCATGCTAATGAAAATTCTGAATTGCATGCAAGTACAAGTTCTTCAAATGAGTCTCTTGTTAAAGATCAAAAGAGGATTGAATTGTTCCATGTTAGAGTCATAATGAAACATACTAAAGTGGAAACCTTGTTTGATTCGCGCTCACAAGCAAATTTTATTTCAAAATCCTTGGTTAAAAAGTTAGGATTATAGACCAAACCTCATTTGAAACCCTACCCTCTTGGTTGGGTGTGTGATAAAGCCAAATTACATGTAACCAAGCTCTGTATAGCTAGATTTGTGATTGCATCCAAACTAGTAGATGAGGTTGATCTTGATGTTGTACCCTTGGATATCTGTGGCATTGTATTAGGGACCCCATATTTGTATGATAGGAAAGAAGTTTTATTTCACCAAGAAAACTAGTATCATCTCACGAAAGATGAGGTGGAATACATTGTTAGAGCTCATCATGCCAAAATCAGTGCCATTCTTGAGTGCAGGTCAGATGAAGAGATTAATAAATTCCATCAAAGGGTTCATGTTCATGGTTGTGAGATAAAAAGATGCAGAGACATCTGAAGCTTTCCAAGGTTGTGATCCCACTCATAAAAAGGAATTGTATGAAATTTCTTGTAACTAGAATGGGATTTTTCAGGAACCAAGTGGGTTGCCTGCAAAGTGTGATATCCAACATGAGATTAACTTGCAGTAGGATGCTCCTTTACCCAACATTGGTATGTACATGTTGTCAACCATTGAGATAGAGGAGATAAAGAAGCAGGTACAGGAATTTCTAAACCAAGGGATCATAAGGCCAAGTTATTCTCCATGTGGCTTACCCATCATGTTGGTGCCAAAGAAGGATGCCACATGGAGGATGTGCTTGGACTATAGGGCACTCAACAAAATAACGGTGAAGAATCGGTACCCTCTCCCTCACATTAATGATTTATTAGATCAATTGAAAAATGTGATCTATTTCAAAAAATTGGGCTTACAGAATGGTTATCATTAGGTCAGTATTGCAAAACAATAAGTATGGAAGGTTGCATTTAAGAGAAAACAAGGGTGTTTCTAATGGCTGGTGATTCCATTTGGATTATGCAATGCTCCGACCACATTCATGAGTGATGAATTATATTTTTAAACATTTTCTTGCTTATTTTTTAATTGTGTATCTTGATGACATTCTTGTTTTTAGTAGGACATGGGAAGATCATGTGGTTCATGCTAAAAAGGTGCTTGATGTTTTGCAAAAACAAAAATTGTATGTCAAAATGTCTAAGTGTGAATTTGGTAATATCTCTTTCATTTACTTAGGTCACATTGTCAGAGGTGGAAAATTAAAAATAGATCCTTCTAAAATTGATGTGATTGTAAAGTGGCCTAAACCCACCAATGTTATAGAGGTTCATAATTTTTTGGGTGCAATACAATACTGGAAAAGGTTCATTGCCAATTTCTTTTTCATTGCATCCCCCTTACATGCATTAACAAGTGCGAAGCAAACCTTTCAGTGGGGAGGAAAGTAGCAACAAGAGTTTGATATAAAAAAAGAGAAGATCAGTACTGCACCAATTTTGGCCTTATCTGACCTCCAGTATCCTTTTGAGATTAAGAAAGATGCCAGTGGATATGCCATGGGAGTAGTATTGATGCAGCAAAACAAACCTCTATGTTACCATTCAAAGACATTCTCCAATAACTGAACTATCCCACATATGGCAAGGAGTTGTAGCCCTTGGTTCAAAGCATGAAGAATTGGAAGCAATATTTGATGGTATTGTATGTATGAAACCTATATAGAGGCTAGAGACTCCCGATTCAGAGGTGTGAAGGATTATTGTATTGGAAATCATATGGCTTGTGGAGTGTTCTCCTTCCTTAAGGAGTGATTGTATGGTGTTACCCTACCTTAAGGGTTTTGATTAATAAATAGAAGCATTTATATATTAAGATCTTTATTAATATCAAACCCTTGAGGTAGGGTAACACCATACAATCACTCCTTAAGGAAGGGAACACTCCACAAGCCATATGCTTGCCAATACAATAATCCTTCACACCTCTCAATGGGGAGTCTCTAGCCTCTATATTGGCTTCATGCATACAATACCATGGGTCTCTCAATACTATATATCTAATACAATGGGCTTATCACATTATTGCTAACTACTTATGTTCCCTTAAATGATGTGGATTAACCACTTTATTTATTAAATATGACCCATCCCATTATTACATTAGTCCCTTGAGTACCTCCCTCTGTACCCCATAATATCCCCCCTACGTATACTACAACATCATTCACACAGATCACAAACACTTGCAGTACCTCTAGTCACAAACCAAACTTGGTAATAAAATACAAGAAGGGCACCAACAAAAAAGTGGAAGAAATGCTTTCTCGCCCTACTATTTCTGCATCTATAGTTTTTGCAAAATGCTTCTTTATATTTTTAAAGTTATGTTGAATAGTATTGATCCAGGTGGATATTGGTGGCCACCTGCCAATTCCACTTGGACCCCACCATTGTTTCTCTTAGCTTTTTCAGTTTCCTTAATTATAGCACAACTTACTATTTTTAGCATTTTTTCAGGGCCTGAACTTTCAGAGCCGTTTTGATGCCCTAAATGACATTTTTTGGGAATATTGCAAGCAGCATGGGTCCATGGACCATATTTTCTCTTCCCAAAGTTGTAGTTCTATGATAGTTCATTCTAACGAGATATTGTGCACGTCAAACAGAGATCATATGCCAAAGTTACGACTCCAAGAAGTTGATGTACCAATTTACCCAAACGGGGCCCCCAGTTTGGCATTTCATCTTCTAGGGTTAGGTTTTGAATGTTTATGGTTTTCCATTGTTTCTCAACAATAAATAGTCCTTCAAGCCTCATTTTAACACAGTTCAGAGGCATGTAGCTGCCACATCTCTTCTCAGAGATAAGCTACCATTGCCTTAGTTGGTTTATTTCCATTTCTGTTTGT
>APFE031190818.1:0-26798 GCA_000404065.3 Pinus taeda | reverse complement strand
TAGATCCGTGGGTACAGTCACCACACTGTTGACATAAATCTTGAGAAAATTCTCATCTAGAAGGCATGACATCATTGCCTTCAAGATCACATAGTTGGATGCACCATCCAACTGATCTTGATATCTCAACCCACTGATTGCCATTTTTTCTAGTCAAAAAAGTCGAATGACCTCCTCTCTCCTACAGCTGCTCAAAAAATGAGAATTCAAATTCCCTAGCTAGGAATTATTTGAGGAAGAAATTCCCTCAAGTGTCTCTCTTCTTCCTTTTGACGTCTTTTTTCTCAGAAATTGCCTACAAAAGATTGTGTCCCACCAGAATCCCTCTTTGTTGAAGTTACTACTGCGTTTCTCCCTCTGTCGTTGACAAATATTCGATCTAGAAATTCTACCTCTCTGTTGACTCACTCGGAGAGATATTTACCATGGAAATCTTTCCCTCCTGGCTTGAACTGCACAATCCCTCTACGGATTCTATTTGGTGCCTCTGCAGGAATTTCGAACTCCCTTCCTCCTTCAATGTTGGGCTCTTCCGACACTGCTCTCTTGTTTCACCTACAACTCTGATACCATGTGAAAATTTAGTTACCCAAATTTCTACTGTAGCAACTGATTTGTTTCTTCTATTTCTTAGTTACTAAACCACATTATTTACTATTTCCTACAATAAACATGGAAGCTCATACACTGCAACCTTCACCATTCAAATAAAATGTGGAAATAAGAATCTGAATAAGAAAGAAATACAGAACACATCTACACAGTGATTTTTGGAAAAATGTCCCTGGAAAAACCCAGTGTGGGAAAACTGGTGCTGCAACTGATAGTTTAATTATTATGCAGTAGTAATTATGAGTACAATTTGTTGGATGCCCAAATGGTTATCATATACAAAGAGAAACACGAAAAAACAAGTAGTGAGATGTTCTCACCCTGTCACTGGAAGAATCTTACTCTAATCTCACTAGAATAGAGGCTCTGCATTCCTTCTGCACCAGCTTCTACGTAGAACTACATCAGCCCCATGCAGTCTCTGTGTCACCTCTGTTAGGGACTATGCTACTCCTCCTTCAGATCCTTTGCTGGATGGAAACTTCGATTTTCTACCTCTTGGTATGACACCCCGCCTCCCAGCTTCTGAAACTCAATTTCCTTAGCAGGAATTTGATCTCCATCTTAGCTCTACACTGCCACTGCATCAGATCTGCGTGTGCCAGTGTCAGCCTCTTTGGACATCGTTCTACCTTCTCTACCTTGTAGTCTCTGACTAGGAATATTTCCCTTCGAATATTATCCCTGCCCCTCATTGCAAAATATCACTTTGAATTTCTCTCCGATAGTTGCTCTGCTTTAGAAATTCGACCTTTTGATCTCTACTCCATGTGTTCTCCAAGTGCCCCTCAAGCCTCTTCTTATATCTTTCTGTTGGACAACTAATGGCCCAAATTAACTTCTAATCAATGGCTTATATCATTTTGGCTTGATCTTCATTAAAAATAATTAATTATTTTAATAAAACTATCTCTGTGTGGAATTTCCCAAAACGATTTCTGGGTATTAGAGAATGCATGTCCAAGCCTTGCTACAAATTTTGAGGCTTAGAGCACATCTGATGCTACCATAAATCAACACATATTTGGTGATAGCTCAAGCAGAGGTCTAACTTGGTAAAGAATCTACATCATGCAGTTCATCAAGCAGACCATCAACAACCATAATAGGAAATTTGTCCTTGATAGTGAGCTTGTTGAGGGCCCAAAAGTCTGACACATGTGCCATTCTCCATCTTTATTTAGAACCATGACCACTGGAGATGAATAAGGACTGATGTTGGGACGAATAACATTGACTTCGAGGAGTTACTTAATGATTTTTTCAATTAAATTATTTTGGGCAAAAGGATATCAATATGGGCGGACATTAGGTGGTTGGGTCCCCTAGATCAAAGGGATGTTATGATCATGTTCACTCATAGAGGGTGGAAGCTCTTTACGTTTGTCAAAGAATCACTGGTGGTGATCTAATACCTGTTGCATCTCAGGTTGAATATGAGGAGTAGTGGATTTAATGGCCTGGATGGCATTAATTTGGCGACTACTCCATGATGGCCATTTTTTAAAAGTTTCTCCATTGTATGCCAGCTGATGATAGTAGGCGCACCTGCCTGGAGTCCCCTTAATGTATGAATGTGGTCATTCTTCCTAAAGCTCATATATAACTCCTGGAAATCCATTGTGATAGGGCCCAATGTGCGAAGTCATTCAACACCTAGAACAATGCCGCAACCACCCATTTCAATAGCAAACATGTGGGTCTTTAGGTGGTATTCTCCCATCTAAAGCTTAATATTTTCATAGCGACCTTCACATTTCATGGTCCCCCCATCAACGATAAGGACTTAGAAATTAGATACCACCTGCACAAAGCAATGAACAACTTCTATGACTCTCTTATGGATAAAGTTATGAGTGCTACCAATATCATTCAATACCACTACTAGTTGATGTTAAATAAAGCCCCATATTTTGAGAGTTTGAGGCAAAGAAATGCCAGCCAAGGCATGTAGTGAAATGATCACCTCATTTGGGGTAGCTGTGAGATCATTGTTGGTTTGGGTTTCCCCTGCTTCTTCCTTGGCCACCTTAAGGGATGGAACTTCATCTGTTGGGCTGTTATCAATAACATTAGTTTGGAAGAATTTGGTTCCTTGCATTTATGTCTAGGAGAGTACTTGTCATCATAGTAGTAACACAATCCTTATTTTCATTTTTCATCCATTTCTGTTGGTGACACCTTTTGAATCTTAAGTGTTTCGTTGAGGCTCGGAGCCCTAGGGGGATGCGCCTTGGCAACGAAATTTGGATGATTGGACTAGGCATTTAAGGGATCTCCACATCTAAGGCCTTGCGACATGCGTCCAACCAAGTAACTAGGTGGTGCATCTAGACATGGGCTTGGATAGATTCGTTTAGGACACTGATGAAACATTCCAAGTAGAAGTCATCTCCTAGACCGTTAGTTCCGATGACAAATTGCTCAAAGAATGCAATGTAGTCCTTTACTGTACCCATTTGTTAGAGCTTTGTGAGACAACCAAAAAAATTAGATTCCCATTGAAAGTGATCACATATGGCTTTTGTTCCAAGTTGCTCTCCCTGGATAGCATTTCTAATGCCACCTCCACCACTTCCATCTCTCTTGGTCAAAGTAAAGGGATCCCACATGTAGTTTAGTTTCATCTCCGTGGATATCATTAAGGGAGAAATTCTGCTCCATTTGTGCTACCCATACTGCGGGGTTAGAGCCATCAAATTTGTACATGTCCAGCTTGGGTGTCCTATGGTTGGAAGAGTGGTGATTTCCATGGAATTGAATGTGATGGATGGATTATCCTTCTATGTGTGCATAAACGCTAGGCTCCTCCATATGAGGCGGTCTTATAAGGGCTATTATATATGAGATCTGTTTGAGAAACTTGGTCTCGAATGCATCAAATATTTCTTCAAGTTTGTTGACCCTCTCGATTGCCTTCTCTGCACCCATAACTTGAGATCTGGTACCCAGCATACACCAATCCTGGATAATTTTTTTGAGCTTACTTAAGAGTAGTTTGCTTGGAAAGAGGGAAATCTTGGGAGTCTAATGACGTGGATCACTTGAGGCCGTATCGGGAAAATTTTTGGGACAACCAAAAAATTTGGGGCTTACAACTGAATGGTACCACTGTGACCAGTTTGTCGTCCTCAATCTTATGGGCTAAGTCTCTTGCAAGTTCCCTAGGATGGCGGAATTCTCGAAAGCTTGATCCTACCCAGTGTCCTGTGAAAATTTGGCTTGGACTATAGCAACCAAAAACTTCACTGCATAAGAGTCTAATTGGAACTGTGAAAACCCCAACTGCTGAATCTAATTTGTACAGTGACGACAAAACCCCAATTGTTAAATGTGAGTTGCACGACTCCAGTAGAACTCCAACTTCTGGATTTGAACTGGAAGATAAGGTAGAGGGTTATCTTCAGATAGGATATGGAACTATGGTCATAAAGGAGTGTTAGGTGCTACATATCACAATATACACAGGGGTCCAACAATAATACTCAACCCAATCTTTTAGGGTGCTAATTAAGAAGGATCGACCGTACCCTTAGTTGTACTAGACGACTACCCTATCGTATGGGCAAGTAATCTCCCCGAGTGTTGTTCTCAATGTACTGTAGCAACAAGATGACCAATGACTTATCTAAGTTTAGATTTTAGGTGAGTCCATGTGGCTTCCGATATACCCAAGGGTACGTGGAAGTGCAATCTATGCATGGTTGTGTCTAATGCACTACTACTTGAAGGGGTACCTACAAGGTTTACAAGGGAGTCCAACAAGTGACCACCTCTTGTAGTTCCTATGTGCATGCCTCCCCAAATACACAGGTTTATGCACTCAATGACAAATCTCATGGTTTAAAGACGCCGGAACATGTCTCTAGCCTAGAATAAAATCTACGAAAATTAGAGGTACAACTGGCCTTGGAAAGTACTCTGATACTACTTGTTATGCTCTTGATCTGTGAGAAATCCAGAATACCAGAAATATGAAGAAATATAGCCTAGAACACCGAATTATCACATGAAATGAGGAAAGCTAAAAGAATTTTATTATTCAGAAACAAATTCAATGTTCACTTGCCTCTCCGAGGGGGCAATCTCTAGCAAAGCAGAGCTCAATTAAAATGAGGCTCGATGATCTTTTCCTTACTAACTAAGACTATTTATAGCTAAATGACCTCCAAAACCCTAACTACTAGTGGTCCCTTTCATAACATGGATTAACCACTTTATTTATTAACTATGGACCGTTTACAACTACTATGGTCCCTTTTCTTTAATGTGTGTCAACCACTTACAATTATTAATATGGTCTTTACTGATTTTCTAACTAACTATGACTCTGACTTGACCCATTGGGCTTATTACATAAATAAAAATGGTTAGGGTTAGATCATACTTTGTTTTGCATTTTTTTGTTTTGTTTTTTACTTTGAATACGAATAGAAGTGGGATAAACTTATGAATTATTTAAAATGAAATAAAAATATATTATTTTTTAAACTACATTGATATTAATTTTATTCATTAATAATAACTTATTTCATGGAAATAAGAAGGTTGGGAAAGATACTTGAGCATAAAGATAAACTTATTTGTATTAGGGTAAATTGTAATGATCATAAATTAGCTTAAAAGGGATTAAAATATTTATAAATGAGGACCTCATTCCATGAAAGCAACTTGAATTGAGGAAGAAGGTTTAAAAGGAAAAGAAAGCCAGAAGGGTAGGAAAATGGGTAATCATTAGAAATAAGAAAATTATTATTAAGGATTAGGAACAAAATGAGAGTAATAAATAGGAATTTGTAATGCTTTGAATAATCTTTTGGAAGTGTCATGACTTTCCATGGTGTAAATATCCTACGTTATGTTGGATCCTGAGTGAAATTGATATTATCTTTTGATTTTCTAAATTTAGGCCTCTGTGATCCATAATGAATTAAGAAAAGTCTTTCAGTGGAAATCACATAAGAAATTTTTTTGGCCGACGCGTTTCGAACCAACAAGTGTGGTTCATCATCAAGACCAGATGAAGAGACAGACCATGACAAAGGCTTAAGTAGAGAGCAATGTAGAGACCATAATTTCAAGTAATGAGTATTTTTGAGCAATACTATTTAATAAATTTATAAATTAATATCATAATTTAAATATTATTGTTCAAAAATAGTTGTTACTTGAAATTAGGGTCTCTACATTGCTTTCTATTTAAGCCTTCGCCATGGTCTACCTCTTCATATGGTCCTCATGATGAATCACACTTGTTGGTTCGAAACACTTTAGCCAAAAATTTCTCTTATGTTATTTCTACCAAAGACTTTTCTTAATTATTTTTTTAATTGAAAATTGGGAGTATGATGAGCCTAAGATCCCTTATATAGGTGGATTCATTTTGTTGTCAGCTTGGGACAAGAAATCATCTTGCAAAGAAATTGGAGGAATAACTTCTTATATAAAAATGAGTGTCCTTTCTCATATTGATATTTATAAAATACAATTCAATTGATACATTTGGATCAAAATATTTTGACATTAACTTTAAGAGAATTTATATCACAATTTGTTATTTCACACCTATCAAATCTAAATTTGTTAAGAAAAAAAACTAGATAAGAATTTCCCTTATAATACCTTAGAATAAGATATTCATAATCTATGGAATGAAGGCAATGCCATATTCATAGTCTATGGAATGAAGGAAATCTCCTATAATGTCAATTTTTTTGTCATGAGCCATCTAAATCCATTATAGACAACAAAGATGATCTTCAACTTCTTGATTAGTTGGAGGTCCAACTTCTTATAACATAGCCTTGTGAGGGACATATAAGGAAAAACCACAACAAAATAATTTTGATACCATTGATGTGGATTATATGGATGATTATATCCAAAACAATGCTAACATAGAAAAGAGATGCCAAGATACAATGAAAACCAAAAAGAATAGTGAGGTACATGTATAATTATAATTGTTAGAATGGTGGTAGTGGTTGCTTCGAATCATTTATGTATCTAATCCCTACTATGTTCATTTACAAAAATCCCATTAAGAAAGTTTCAAAATGAATTTTATACTTACACCATTTGGTTGGTCTATTTTGGAATAGGGCTTCCAAAATTTAATTTAATTATCAATAATTAATAGGTGGATGTTAGGGATTTAACTTGATTTAATATTCATGGAATTTGTTTAGAAATAGTTAGGGATAGAGGATCCAGATTTATTTCAAAGATAGGTACACCTTTTTTTCTTTTCAATTTAATTAAAAGAATGTCAGAATATAAAATTGAAATACAATAATTTGACTATGAAATGAGTTATGGATTTTTGGGCATATGATATTGATAAATCATGGTATTGACCCATGGTATTGTAACAAAGCTTATTTATAGGGTAAGAATCTCCATGATAACCTAGGGGTGAATCTCCATGATTAAGAGTTTGTTACATGATTTTTCTTTTTAAATGTTTAGATGTTCAACTTTTGTACCATTTTTTTAAATTTAATAATAACAATAATAATAATTTAAAATAAATTTATATTTTAGTTAATTTTTATTATTTTGTGTCTAGGCAAATAGAAGAAATGTTAAATTAAAATAAAAGAAATAAGAAATAAGAAATAAAAATAAAATAAAATAAAATAATTGGGGATATTATTGTGATGAAGTATTGTGTGAACCCTGAAATTCAAAATTCAAATCCCATATGATTTAAACTAGGAAAAAAAAATAAAAATAAAAATAAAAATAAAATAAAAGTTTACCATTGCCAATTTTTGGACTCTAGGTTTTGACAACCCATGGTTTTGTCAATGACATTCTTATGTAATATAGCATTTCCTCAGTTTTTGCACTCAAAAGAGAGGTTTGCTCCTTGAGATATTTGATCCACCTAGGCCATTGATAGATATATAGTTAAAATGGATTTAGGTTGGTTTATTTTATTTTTTAGCAATGTAAAATGTATGATGATACATAATACCTATTAACCAACCATTTAATTTAAATAATTTATGATACCTATCAACATTTATCAATAATTTAATTTATATGATTGTTCTATTTATGTTAAAACATTAAAATCTAAAATCTATAAAAAACACCAATAAAATGTAAAAACACTAACCTAAATATAAAGTTATGGTTGAGCATGTATGACGAACTAGAATAAAGTAAGTTTTATGGAATATAGGACCCATTTATTGCTCCACTTTTGTTCTTTTAATTATTGAAATGAATTTTAAGTGAACTACCATGCTAAATCTAGGGGAGAGAATCATTTTCTTATTTCATAAAAAAAAATTCTTATTTTTTGGGTCTAAAATTTCCTTACCATTCATAATAAATTTAATGATTTAAATCATAAACTAATTATAAGCTATGAGGTGAACACAAGTAAGCTAACAATAACAAAAATGGAAAAATATTTTGTAATAAATTTTCATATATATATTCTAAGGTTTTTAGATAACAAAATTTAAATGGAGTCATCTAATGAGGCAGAGGAATTGGTCAGACAACCAAAAGTAGTCGGAATCCACGTAAAAAAAATTCAAAAAATCTGGTAGAGGTAGTGTTTGAATGGTGTTTTTGATGGTGGAAATGGATTCAACACCATCAAAAACGTCTAGGACACCTAAAATTTTGAATTTTAACAATATAACATGGATTTAGAAAAATCCTTGCCGGATTTTCTCTAAATATGACCGGAATTTCTATAACTTTCCGGGCAACTCCTCTGCCTTTCCGGGCAACTCCTCTGCCTCGTCCTCTGCCTCGTTAGACTAAGCGAATTTAAATTCATTAAAAAGATATACTCATTATGAGTTTAACATGTCACATGCAGGAACTAGAGTAGGGAGAATAACAACATTTTTTCCAACTATCTATATTTATCTAATTAATCTAAATATTATTAAACATGTTTAATTTGTATCATTCATGCTAATTTTGATGACCTAAGTTATAAACCAATACAGAAATGAAAACAAATAAATCAACAATATCAAAGAATAAATGTATGAGATTAAGAATAAATGTTACTAGAAAGCATATGATTCCATTTTAGGTGGCCTCAATGATGAATACAAAGGTGACTTGGCTTTTTTATGGGTACTACTTGAGTTGAAACCACCTTTTAGTTTTGTAGTAAGAATTAAAAAAAAATTCAATTAATTAAGAGATCATATTTTCTAAAGCAAGGAAACATGTTAATATTCCAAGACAGACATCTTCGAGGAGCTAAAATTTAGCCCCTTATGGACCACAAACTAGCTATTCAAGTGATGTGGTTTTCAAACAAGTTGTTCCAAGTAATGTGGTTTTAATCAATCTATATTCTCACATAGTCTCACATAGGAGTGAATGATGGTTATCTTCATGACTAATTAACAATTGAGTTACGATAGATTTTACAATATTAAATAATAATAATAATAATAATAAAACCTCCATTAACTAGTTTTGACAATAATAATAATAATAATAATAAAACATCCATTAATTTTACCCTATATTGTTAACGTCATTAATTTATATGCTTATTCATTTTTTTTTTTTACACCAAAATAATTATATTTTATTATTTTTAGTTTTATTATTTACCTGTGTTAGAAATTTAACAAACTTATTAAATGTAAGTGGGTTAATTATATTTTTTATTCATTATAATATTTAATTTGATTCCGAGTGATTTGGGAGATTAGCTTGTGGATTAAAAAACAATCATTCAAAGATTTTTAAGTTATATATATATTTTTAGTTGTTTCTTTTCAATTATTGGGAGTTTCAAACCTTGGTCATTTTACATAATTATCATAGTGGAATTTGACTTAAAAAAGAAGAACTTGGAGTAGGCTTTCATCCACTTATGTGTATATGGTGTATAGGATGATTAATATATGTTAAGTGTATATGGTGCATACGATGATTAATATATGTTAATGTAATTAGATAATTTGACCACTACTTCACAATATTCCATAACTTCCCTAATAAAACAAAAAAAAACTTAAATTATAAAAAATTGCACCTTATTTTCTAAAATTTATTATTAAAAGTATACATATAGACTGATTCACTCACGATGGGATGCTTATCACCAAAATGGTACCAGCCTCGAGGTCAAAATTTATTATTAAAAGTATACATATAAAGAGTGGTTCACACTTGATGGGATGCTTATCACCAATCACCAAAATGGTACGAGCCTCGAGGTCAAAATTTATTATTAAAAGTAGCAGTTGTCTATAATGAGACTTTTTGGCAAAATTTATTATTAAAAGTATACATATAAAGAGTGGTTCACACTTGATGGGATGCTTATCACCAAAATGGTATGAGCCTCGAGGTCAAAATTTATTATTAAAAGTAGCAGTTGTCGATAATGAGACTTTTTGGCAACCTTTCCTGTGGGTTTTTCCGGTCAAAATCAGGCAGCAATTTATTCGAATCACAAGTTTGATAGCTAGTTTCCGCACAATCAAACCGTCCCAGGGGTTTTTCATGGTGCTGAATCCAAATATGCAGTTCACATATAAAGAGTGGTTCACACCTGATGGGATGCTTATCACCATAACCAAAATTTATTATTAAAAGTATACATGTAAAGAGTGATTCACTCTTGATGAGATGCTTATCACCATAATTGTACAAGAGCTGGGAGGCCAAAATTTATTATTAAAAGTATACATATAAAGAGAATAAAGAGAAGAGTGATTCACTCCGGATGGGATGCTTATCACCAGAATCATATGGTTGAGCTTGGACGCCCTTGGAAAGTTTAATTCCCCAAAATAACTTCTATTCCTCCACTCCTCCTCTGAACCCTAAACATGTGACCTAGATTGAATTAAACCCCATATTATTAAAAATATATATATTAAACATCCCACCCAAAATTTATTATTAAAAGTATACATGTAAAGAGTGATTCACTCTAATCGTACAAGAGCTCTCACGCCCTTGGAAAGTTTAATTCCCCAAAATAACTTCTATTACTCCACTCCTCCTTTGAACCCTAAACATGTGACCTAGACTGAATTAAACCCCATATTATTAAAAATATATATATTAAACATCCCACCCAAAATTTATTATTAAAAGTATACATGTAAAGAGTGATTCGATTCACTCTTGATGAGATGCTTATCACCAGAATTGTACAAGAGTTTGGACGCCAAAATTTATTATTAAAAGTATACATATAAAGAAAAGAGTGATTCACTCCGGATGGGATGCTTATCACCAGAATCATATGGTTGAGCTTGGACGCCCTTGGAAAGTTTAATTCCCCAAAATAACTTCTATTCCTCCACTCCTCCTCTGAAACCCTAAGCATGTGACCTAAACATGTGACCTAGACTGAATTAAACACCATATTTTTAAAAATATATATATTAAACATCCCACCCCAAACACAATTAAATTACTAATCTTGTCTAAATATTCAACCAAAACTGCTGGATATGCCAACGAAGCCATTAACTAATATCGTTTTAGACCATATATCAAAACATTATAATGCCGCATTAGAAATATATTCGATTCATAATTCTAACCCACTCCTGTCTAAATATTCAACCAAAACTGCTGGATATGCCAACGAAGCCATCAACTAATATCGTTTTAGACCATATATCAAAACACTGTAATGTCACATTAGAAATAATACGATTCATAATTCAAACTATTAATATAGTTTCAGAACCAAATATCAAAATAATAGTCTCAATATGTATATATACATATTGAATCATAAGTTCTATCATCCCTGCTTTATCTAAATATAAGGCGAAGTTCCAACATCTTCCACAATTTCAAAATAACATAGTATATCAGTGACATCTTCACTGAGCAATCTGAACATAAGGCGAGATTCCAACACCTTTCACAATTTCTAGAATTCTGATCACCCGAGGCGGCTTCATGCTTGAGCACCGATGGTACTTTTTTTATCCTTCTGATTACTTTTATATATGAAAATCTTTGCCACTAGACCGCAGAACTCTCTGCTTTCAAAACAAATAACAATTCCAAGAAATAACAGTTTAGAAACAAAAAGACTATCAGGATATCAGCAAGAAAAACAAAACAGAGTGGTCTACTAAACGAATGAGTTTACGTAATAAAAAGCATGGATGACATGTTATATTGGATTAATCGATACTCACTTCCATGGCTCGTCGCCCAGAAGTATTATGTCTCCTTCAAAGTCGCTGTAGGCAACCGACCAACCTTTGCTACAATCTCGCAGTTGACCTTCAAGATTGAACAACACTTCCAGTTCACCAATAAGCTCTGGATAGCCTTCAAATTTAGTAAGATCTACAGATCTCCCAATACCATTACCTTGTTTAAATACCTGCAGTTTAATGCAACAGGACATTGATGCTTTTCTCATCGTGAAAAATCTTTTTAATAGCAAACAAATTCTGGAATTTTTTAGAATGGAATTCAATAGTAACTTATGATGTAATTATTCCGAAAAATATTGAATAGATTGGCAAAGTATAATGTGATTACTAAACAAAATTATTATCAAAATCCGTAAAATCACAAAAACAGAAAATCAAACCAGAAATCAATATCTTAGTTTTCTAAAAACCCAAACCCTGGTTTATTCACTTGGTTGAATTTCAATAACCAAACAAATCTGTGAAAAACAACTTATGGCGTGATTAATCCGAAAAATATTAAATCCTGGATTGGCAACTTATAATGTGATTAATCCACAAGAATATTATCAAAATCAGTAATATCACAAAAACAGAAAATCAAACGAGAAATCAATATCTTAATTTTCCAAAATCCCAAACCCTGGTTTATTCACTTGGTTGAACTTTTCAATAACCAAACAAATCTGTGAAAAACAACTTGTTCAGCCCACTGTAAAATAAATCGTACCTTGGTCCGGCTCCGACTAGGATTTCGCTGATGTCTATATTGATCTTCATGAGTTTCTTTTGATGACTTGCAAGTTCTCCTCTCCTGCTCAACTACCTTGGTCCGGCTCCGACTAGGATTTCGCTGATGTCTATATTGATCTTCATGAGTTTCTTTTGATGACTTGCAAGTTCTCCCCTCCTGCTCACTTGTTGAAGTATCTGTAAAAGTAACACCAAACAATTTGATACCCGCTTTAACAGGACGTGAAACACTTTTGGAAACGCAGCTGCCCAACATAGCAAAACCAGGATTCTCATGCTCAGGTGTTGCTCCCATGTTACACACTTGCATGTTTCTAGTTGCGTCCCTTTGGCTATCCAGTACAGTTGCACCATTATGTGCTCCTGAAAATTGTGATGGGTATGCTGATTTTCCTTTATCCTCTTGCTTCTGTTCAAACTGTTTTCCTGGAACCCTTAATGGCTGCGCATCTTCCAGAATACAGGGATTAGGACTTGTGAATGAGCCAGGGAACTTTTGCGTCCCACCAGTGGCCTGAAGAGCAGAGATTTCCGAAACCAAATTTCTTTTAGGGTTCATATCTTCTTGATCTACCAAACCCAATCTTTTTTCACGGTGCATACCTTCCAGATCTTGTAAGTCCATTGGAGAAAATCTTTCACAAGCCACTAATCTAGCACTACTGCAGCAGTCAAAATACTTGCAAAGAATTGATAAGTGGGGAGATGTAGCTAATGTATTTACTAGTTAATAGTGGCCTCTGGCGCTTGGTTACGGGTCGAGGTATCGCAGCTGCTAGAATTAATGGAGGTTGTAGTCGTGTGGAGGCAGGGTTGAATTTTGGTAACGCCACCTTTGTATTTATATTTTGAACTTCCAAAATCAGGACCACGCTATGTTTAGATTCTTCTGTTCAAACATGTGATTAATCTTCCAGATCTGCGGTTATTCAAATAGACACATCTTAATATAGACACAACGTTCTCGCAATAAAATTATCATGAGATTAGTTTTAGTGACTAATATTCATGACTTAAAAAAGCACACATTAGGAGAACATTGCCCGGACTAGAGCCATGCAAGCTCTTCTAGTAACAGGTTGTAGTAGTATGCAAGTGAAAGTGAAAACGCAGATATGCACTTTAGACCTGCATCATAGAGCCAGGACTTATCCCATGGCGATGAGGAGGAGCCTCCATAGTACCAGGTCCAACCACAGAGAGCGAGGCGACCAGCAGCCTCTATAAATATAAAATAATGTATCTAATTATAAACTCGAAAAACTACCAAATATTAATACATAAAATTGTACGCCATGTTTACACTTTTCTCCGGTTAATCTAGGAGTAATCTAAAACATCTGGATCTCTGGTTAATCTTAATATAGACACAACGTTCTCACAATACAATTATGAGGATAGTTTTGGCGACTGATATTCATTAAAAAAAACACATTCTAAATATATTAAATTGCATGTAAGTATAAACTCAAACTACCCGATATTAATACTTAAAATTGTAACTCAATGTCTTTTTTATTAATATAAAATTGTATTTCACTTTTTATTAATATAAAACTGTATTTTTTACTCGGGAAAAACTTGTCATAATTAATTGTCAACTATAAAATTGTATTTCTTTTGAGAGGTAAGAAATGGAGATATCTGGAATAATCATTTCTAGTTGTTCACATGGAATGCAGACTAAGTCGTCACCCTTATTTAAGGAAAATCATGCTATCTGGAATAACGCGCTAGTGGAGAGGTGTTTTAGGAAATAACCACGCCACCTGGAATAACGCGCCAGTGGAGAGGTGTTTTAGGCCGTCAACCCATTTCCTTAGGTCCAAGGAAGACCAACTCTTAGCCAGATAAAAACACTTTTATGGTATACTCCGGGGCGATAAATTATTCAAGGAAAACCACGCCACCTAGAATAACGTGCTAGTGGAGAGGTGTTTTAGGCGGTTAACCCATTTCCTTAGGTACGAGAAAGACGAGCTCTTAGCCAAATAAAAACACTTTTATGGCATACTCGAGCGATAAATTTGTATTTCATTAGTTTAAGTTGTTTTATTTTTTATTTAAAATGTCATAGATATTATATTAAATTCTTTATTATAATTCTATTATTAATTGTTATTTTTTTAATGAGTATGAATTTTAATTTTAATATTTAATAATATTTCATTAGTTTAAGTTGTTTTATTTTTTATTTAAAATGTCATAGATATTATATTAATTTCTTTATTATAATTCTATTATTAACTGTTATTTTTTTAATGTGTAGGAATTTTAATTTTAATATTTAATAAATGTCAAACATAACTAACAAACTAAATTTTCTTTTTTCACAATTTTTTTCTTATCAATTTTGTTTAAATTAGGGTAGATATTTTTAAAAATCATAAATTTATGTTGATTAATTTTGAAGATGGAATGTGTTAGGGGTTTGTTAGGGTGTTGAATCTAATTATGTATTCAAAAGTGTATTTTAAGTAATAAAAAATAAGAATCTTACTAAAAATTCTCTGTTTCATTGGACCCAAAATGCCATTTCATCTATTAGTTAGAGCATCAATAAATAATAAATAATATGACTATATAACTATTTATTTTTATCTATTAATAAGGGCTTGGAGTAGTTAGTCTTTCTCATAAGTAAGAAAACATGTTAATGACCCAACCTATATCCGTATCACTAATGGGTAATTTCAAGTGGGGTAATTTTCTTTGAATAACCATGATGAGTTGATATCATGATTGTCCTACCATTGGCCTGACAATTGAGTTATGATAGATTTTCTTACTACATAAAAATATAAAATTAAATTAAAAACAAAAACTACGTATAATAATTATATTAAATTAAAAACAAAAACTACCTATAATAATTATATAATCGCCACTCTCTCAACCTATTAAATGGCATAGTCTAACTTATAGATGAAATAGTGTTTTTATCGAAATCCAACAAAATAATTTCAAGATAGAATGCAACGTTTGAATTCTGCAAATTAAACAACAAAAACTCAAGGCTTTAAAAATCTCCATTGGATTTTGATTAAAATTTACCAGAAATGTCATGAAAAAAGCCATTTCGTCTATAAATTCAACTAGGCCCTACTAAATCGAAGTTCAATTTTTTTTAATTTTTATTTTGCATTAAGAGTAAATATGAATAGAATAATTATTGGACATTTTGTATTAAATAAAAACTAATTGTGCTGAGGTGTTCTCGAACATGGTAGAGATATTGTAATGTTTTGTTTAACATTTTGACTGAATCAAAATAAAATAAAATAAATAATTATAATGATAATTAATAATTAAAGTAGTCTAGATTCATGATGTACCAAGGGCTAAGACTCTTTCAAAATTAGTTTCCCAAATGGCATATTCATAATCCTTGCATAGCATTAATATATTTCATAGACAAAATTAATTATTTTCCTAATTATTGTTATAGTTATAATTAATAGTTAAACTAGTCTAGATTCATGACGTACCAAGAGCTAAGACTCTTTCAACATTACTTTTGGATATGACATATTCATAATTCTTGCATAACATTAATATATTTCATGGATAAAATTAATTATTTTCCTAATTATTGTTTGACCTTCCCACGGTATGCAAAGTATCATAATTTTTTTAGCTGCAATAATTAAACATTTACAAGTTACCAGGGGATGTTACATTCCCCCCCTCATTCTTAACACCATCCCGGTGTTTTTGCGTCCTCAAAATAGGTTTCAGTATGCTTCCTTCATAATTTTTTCGTCCTCCCAGGTAGCCTCTTCTAGGCTAAATTTCCTCCACTGCACCTTAACCTAGGTGATAACTCGCTTCTGCAATGTTACTTCTCTATGATCGAATATATGTAGAGGTTTGATTAGGAACTCATCGTCTGATTCAACTTGTATATCATTCCTAATGATAACATTCTTAGGATCATATATATATATTCCTTTAACAAAGAAACATGAGAAATGTTATGTATATGTATGTGGCTACACAAGGCTAGTTGATAAGCCACAGGCCTAATTCGAGCCAAAATTTGAGAAGGGTCGTAGTACCAGGGGGCTAGCTTGGAACATCCTACCCAACACATAATCTTTTTTTAGGCTTCACTCGTACATACACGTGGTCCCCAACATGAAATTCTCGATAGTTTCTTTTTTTATCAACATAGGTTTTTTGTCTATCTTGAACAAACTCCAAATTCGACCTTACTTTTCTTACGACTTCTTCCATCTCTTCCAATATATCAAATCCCAATATCAATTCGTCTTCAGGGCCACTCCAATTTATAGATGTTCTACATTTGCGTCCATATAACACCTCAAACAAGCTCATATTTAGGGAAGCTTGATGGTTATTATTGTAAGCAAATTCCGCCAAGTGTATATAGTCCTCCTACTTCATCAATTGATACATCACATACATTCTCAACATATCTTCAATCACTTGGTTTACACGTTCAGTCTGTCCACTGGTTTGAGGTTGGTATGCAATGTTGAACTGCACTTGAGTACCTAATCCATTAAACAAAGATATACAAAATGCAGATATAAATTTAACATCCCTATCAGAAATTACCACTTTTGGTATTCCATGCACCCTGAAAACTCTTTCATAAATATATTAGCAATTTGAAACATCTTAAAGGAACATCACATTGGAATAAAATGAGCATACTTACTTAGTTTTTCTACTACCACCATTATATAGTCATTTTGTTTCTTGGTCTTAGGTAGGCCAATAATGAAGTCTAATGTGATAGTCCCCCATTTCCATTCCAGAATAGGGAGTGGCTGGAGCAACCTGACTGGGTGTTGGTGTTCAGTCTTTAGTTGCTGGCATTCCAGGCATTTAACTAAATATTCAACCACTTCCTTTTTCATACATGTCTAGAGGTATTCCTTCCTTAATGCAGTAATCAACTTTTGGTAGCAAGGATGAGTTGCGTAAGGAATTTTATGACACTAATTTAGAATCAACTGCTTGATGCATAGTTGATTAGGAACATATATTCTACTTCAATATATCAACATGTTCTCTTTATTTACCTCATATCCTAGTTGTTGTTCGTTGTTGTTTGGATCATGTGCTTGCTACCATAAAAACCGGTATTCTAGATCTCTTTGGACAACCTCCTTAATCTGTTCTTCAAAAGCAGTTCTTACTTTAGTAAATGGGATTTCATAGACACATTTCAACTTCCTACTTAAGGTGTCTGCAACCCGATTATCCTTTCGTTAAATGTTTAATTTCAAACTCAAACTCAATCAAGAAAGTGATCCAACGTGCTTGTCGAGCATTTATAGTAGGTTGCTTAAAATAATTAGTTAAACTGCTATGATCTGTCACTAAAAAAAAACCATTTCCCAAGTAAATAATGGTGCTACATTTTTAAGGTGTGAATCACTGTTGTCAACTCCAAGTCATATGCTAAATACTTTTGTTCACGATCCTTCAATTTTTGAGATTCACAGGCTACAAATCTATCCTCGTGCACTAATACTCCCCCTACTCCCTCTTTACAGTCATCTGTACAAATAGTAAATTCCTTGTCTTGGTTAACAATTCTTAGAATGGGACAGTAGTAAGTAAATGTTTCAACCAATCAAAACTGTTTTGATTCTCAACTTTCCATTTGAAAATTCTTCCTTTCTTTTGTAGGGTGGTAATGAGATAAGCCACTTTTGACAATCCTTCAATAAATCACATATAGTATCCAAACAACCCCATGAAGGATCTTATATCAACCACATTCCTAGGAACGAGCCATTCCATACTAGTTTTATATTTTATGGGTCTACACCAATTTCATCCTTAGTAATAACATGTCCTAAATATTGGATTTGTTCCTTATAAAACTCACACTCACTGTATTTTTCATACAATTGATGATCCCTCAAGGTTTGCAAAACAATTTGCAGATGTTTTTTGTGTTCCTCCATATTTCATGAATAAACAAGTATATCATCTATAAAGATCAATACAAATTTATCCAAATACTCATGAAATATACTATCAAAAGACACATAAATGTCATGGGGGAATTAGTTAGGCCAAAGGGTAGAACCACAAATTTGTAATGCCCATAGCGAGTGTTGAAAGTTGTTATATATATATATATATCTTCTTCTGTAATTCTTATCTAATGATACGTTGAATGCATGTCAATTTTAGAGAATACTATATCCCAATTTACCCAATCAAATAAATTGTCAATACAGGGTAAAGGGTATTTATTTTTCATCGCTAACTTATTTAATTGCCTGTAGTCAATACACAATCGTAGAGTGCCATCCTTCTTTTTGACAAAAAGTACTGGAGCTCCCCAAGATGACACACTTAGACAAATTTACTTGTTGTCAAGTAGCTCTTGAAATTGCATTTTAAGTTCAGTTAGCTCAGGGAAACTCATATGATAGGGTGCTCTTGACACAAGAGCCACTCCTAGAACAAGTTCAATGGTAACTTCTATGTCCCTTTGAGGAGGCATTCCAAGGATATTTTTTGGGTAGGCATCAACAAAGTTATGTACAATAGGCAGATTCTCTAGAGTAACAACCTTATCCTTTGAGTTTGTATACCCCACTTGTGCCACATAAATTTGACATCATTTCCTAATACATTTTGCCAATTGTGAAGTTGTGACTGGTCTTAATTTTAGGGGTATTTTCAATCCTTGAACTTCTTGCCTCATACCCTCCTCATCCAAATAACTATTTTTTGTCTTTACATTTTTATGAGATACCAATGATTTTCCAACCAACACATACCAATTAAAAGGTCATAAGATCTTAGGGGTAAAAATTTTAAGTTTTCTACTATTGGTTGTCTTACTAGCTCTACAGGACAATTGTCAACCTTATCCATTACTCTTCTTTTTGCCCCTGTAACTAGTTATACCACCCACAGATTTTTAAATTTGGTGGTTTTCAAATGACATTTTTCTTCTATCTTAGGACTTATGTAACTTAAATTAGCCCCTAGATCAATTAAAATGGAGACAGTTTGGCTGAAAATTTTACCTTCAAACTCTACCATGGTCAATTGGTACTCAACCTAGTGATCCTCCACTGCAGCGTTGATTTTTAGCAAGCTCCTTGCAACTTTTCCTACTATGGATGCTTCCTGAATCTGCGCTACTTGTTCTATTCTTTTCTGGTAGGGAATTTTTGACATAATGCGGTTCCCCACATCCCCAACACTGTAATGAAGGTCTAGCTGTGGGTTCAAACTCTTTTTTACCGAACCGTTCATAAGGTTTTAGCTCATTCTGCAATTTAATCCTTTCCTGGGTCTTCCCTGTATAATTTTTCTATTGATTCTTGTAAGACCCTTTAAAATTCATAGACTTCAATCATTTAAAAATTTGTGAGGGTTTAAGACCCTTCTTTTCCCTCCACTTTTTGCTTCCATCCCTATTTTCCTTCATCTGTTGGTAACATATTCACACTTTCCTAATAACTTCGTCCATGGTTTTACGATTGTATAATTCCAAACATTCCTTCATGAATACATGCAAACTACTGATAAATTGTTGGACTTTTGCCTTTTCTTCACATATGTAAGGGACATATCGCAACAAGGATGTAAATTATCTATAAACTCATTCATAGAAAGCTTCCCCAAAAAAATAACATGAAATTCCTTTTCTTTTTAATCATAAAATCGTTCGGTTAAATATTTATCCTTAAAATGTTTTTGGAAACTTTCCCAAGTTACTTCTTGTTCCTTAATTCCCATTGTTGGTGTCCAGGTATGAACAATTTATTCACACCTTTTCCTTCATTAATATATCAATCTAGGTGAGTTTTCTTTTCAAGGCAACACGCAAGGTATATGCGGGGGCAAGGTTACAATCTATCATTGACCAAGGGTTCGTGATTACCAAATCAAAGCATTGCTAAAACAAAAATAGAAATTCAACTGGAGAATTTAAAAGGTTATTCACAGTGATCTAAAGAATCTGCAACAATAATCAAGCAATAAACACAACAATACACAATACACACATAACAAGGAAACATGCAACACCTGATCGGAAGAGTGGTCCTAGCTCTCTGATTAGGGCTGCGTTACTCACATCGAAGTATAGATCAACAAAAAGGTTGTATTGTATTGATATTAACAATGTTGTTACAATACAATGTAGGGTCTGACTAACCCCTGATACAAGAATGACCCATCTTTTATACAGTACAAAGGGGAATAACTTCTCTCCCTTAAACCTGGCAACTATATACCCAAAGATATACATCAGTTTAATCACAGCACTAACACTGAGAGTGCAAGAACAGGAATGATCCAAAACGGGTTGAGAACAACTGCAAATTAGTTATGATGTTTTGTTGTGGTCGATCAGTTGTTGTGAATCACGGAACTGCTACGATATGCCATGCGATCAACACATGCACTCCATAATCTGCGGTCATAACATGTTTTAGTGGTTTGCATAGGTAAAACCATCATGACTCTTCTTCATTAATTAAATATCCCAAGAGATGAGAAAGGGGAATTACCTCATAGTTTTACATAGTAAATGTATGTGAATGAATACAAAAGGGATGAAAAGAGGAGTGTAAATGCAGCGAAAAGATAGGCTAATTTGGTGCCCAACATCTCCCCCCAACAAGCCTTCTGCATACCTTGTGTAGATCGCCATCTTCACAGGTCTGGGTTGGATAGGTCTGGGTTGGGTGAGATCATATTCCTCGGCCATTTTTGTTCCTGGAACCTTAAACCCCTATGAGAGAAGAAATTCCTTCCACCAACCATTTGGTATATTATATGCTCGGGTGTAGTGCTCTACTGGCAACCAAAGGATAGGGTACTGAAATCATATTCCCATCCACTAGACCCCACATGTTTGGATGCATGCCACATAACTTGGCACCTTGCTGGGTGCTCATGCAAAATTTGGTGCTCCAAGCAGTCTTCTATTTCGGATAGATGTGGGTGACATCATCCACCTTTTTTGACAACTATCCAGGGCCTCTTCTTGAAACGTGACCAATTGTTTGACACAGAGATCGACACACCACTTTTGTCTCTTCGACATCTATTCCGTATTTCCCATAATTTCTAAAAATGTAGTGTGCTTATTATACATAGTCATTGATCTCTCAGGTTATCCTCTTACCATAAAAGGTTTCGTGGCCTGATTTGACTCGAACATGTCAGAAGCCTTCTACCAGCTTATCTAATTAAAAGTGTAAGAGGTGAGGGCCCTTAAATGAATGTCCCCCACATATGGAACTAGATTAAATTCTCTCTCAATGCATAAGAGATACCCATGCATGTAAAGCTCACACATCAAATGCTGATTTGGCACATTATGGGCTCCCAATATCCAGAGGAACTGTACACCATCCTCAATCTCGTGACTAATTTCTTTCTGGATGCTTTCCAAATAGAAGAAAGGAAAGTGTTCATGCAAAAATAAAGAATAACTGGAAGTGGGAGGGTGACATGCCATCACTTCTTGTGCTAAATGGAACATCTACTCTTTATCGATTTTCAACTTTGCCACTTGCCTTTCGAGTTGCTCCAACTTGAGTTGTTGCATTACATGCCTCAATCAAATTATATCAATGTTCTCCACATATTCGAAGATAGCCATGGATGCTCGTTCTTGGGCTTTCTTCGCCTTGGTCTGATATCGTGCCGTGGTGGATTTCCGAGTTTGTACTTCAGCTGTCAAAGAAAACTCAAGGCCTTCAAACAAATATTCTATCGGGTCTTTCTGAGTGGCAAAAGAAGTTGTTGCCACTCCATCTACCTGTTTCCTTGCTTTGGCTGTCATGGTTTTGGGCTTCTTACCCTGCTTATATTTTTTCATGTGTTTCTTCAGCCGGTGCATCTGTTTCCTCAGCCTCTTAACCTCTATTTTGAGCCGCATTGTTTCTTTGAATTGCAGTTGATATTTCTGCTTCATAGGCATCCTTTGTTGCTCACACAATTCTACCAATTCTTGTTTGACCACCACCTCATTTGGTACTGTAGCCAGTTCGATAGGTGGTGGATTACTCGAGGGAGTATCCATAGGGTTAATTAATGGGGCTTCTTTTCTTGGTCTCTCTTCCTAGGGAGCAACCACTTCCTTACTGTCTCCTACCTCGTCCTGTAGTAAAGCTATCTCGATAGATGGTGGGCTCACTTGATGGATGTCCATTGGTGGTTCAGCCAAACTTTCCCTTCTAGGTTCCCTCATTTCAAAAACACCTACCTCTTCCTCTATTTTGGGTTCCTGGAAAAGGTCTCTGTGGAGGTCTGTGGCCAACTAACCTATGGCAGCTGGTTCCTTATTCGACCCGTCAAACTTCAAAATCAGTAGAATGGCCACATCCTCCTCTGTGTGTTGGGTAGAGCGAGACACCCTTGCCCCTCTTGGAATGGAAAAGTAAGAGGAAAATTGAAAGAATTTTCCTACTTGATCTATCTCGGCCCCAGTTGTGGCCTCGAGATCTTTCCCTCTGTCTGCAGTGTCTCTGCTATGAGTTGAAACCCTTGCCTGTGTAGTCCCCTATTCTGAGGTTGACGCTGGTTCTTGTGGAACAATGTCAGTCCCAACATTTAATTCCTCTGTATTCTCTAGGGTCAGACAGGTTGATGGTGGTTCTTGTGTAACACCACCTTCCGTATCCAGCAGTTCTTGAACATAAGATGTTGACATTGTTTCTTCTAGCACGACATTGATACAAATGTATTCTTGAATCATCACATCAACACCATCCATTATACCCATAGCCTCTCCTTTTGTTGTCCCCATGGTTCTTTCAGCTTCAGGTCCCTCTCATCCTCGTTCATCTTCCTCCTTTGGTTCTACGTTTGAGGGTGGTTCTTATGGGACACCCCCAGCTGCAGTATTAACGAATTCCTCCACCTTAGCTTGATGTGGTCCTTCTTCACTTATTACAGTGCTGTTGATTTGCTCCATTGGCTCCATGGTTAAGGATGGTTCTTGAGAGACAGCCTCAGTCATTATGTTGGTGGCCCTTTCTATAGCACTTCTTCTTCCATCAATTCCACAGTCGAGGCTGGTTCTTGTGGAGCAGCCTCAATTATCCTCTCTTGTTCACGCTCCTGGTTCTGTTCCATCCCCTTGGGGTCCATCTCCATTTCCTCTGGTTCCTCTTGATCTAGGTATTCATCTTCTTCTCTGGTTCCTTCCTCCATCGCTTCCGACTCTTCTTCTCTAGTGGCTCTAGTAGCTATTAACTCTTCCTCTATAGAATCCTAGAATGTTTCCCATGGGATTTGAAGTCGACCGATTGCATGCATGACTAACAACCAGACCAGACCATGGTTGGTAATGACTGCCGCAACTGGTCGTGAACGTCAAGTAGAGTGCGCCATAAGCTAGGGACTCTTTAACAGGAAGAAAGGCATATTCAATGAGAAGGCTTCTGCCTGTGGAAACTAGAGGTGAGCCAATATTCTAAAATGATATTTAAACATGGTAGTATACGTCCCCTCGTAGGTCATGTATGTCATTACAAAACCTGCTACCTCACCCCATGGGTGTGGTAATGAATTCCAGTTGTACCCTCGACCTTTCTAAACTACGTTTTCTCTGACTTGTAATAATGCTTCGAGGAACTATGGGAGAGCGGTTCTTCGTGAAAACCATTTCTGACCCTGCTGGGGTAGCCTACTGACCTCTGCAATGGTTTCTTTTGTAACTAGGATTTCTATCCCCTAAACCTGAGAGCTCCCTTCCTCTAAATTGAGTGAAAATCCAATCGTAATCGCTTCATTAAACCCTTACAATCTGTCGAAATAGGCGTTCCACCCTGCATTTTCAAAAGCCTGCCATACTTCCCGATTGTTTCGAACCATTGTCGTGCCCTCCAGTTCATGGCACACAACCAACCCACCCATCGATGTAGGAACTATATCAACGTGATGGATACAGTCGATTGGTAGGGGAGAGTAACAGCAACCCAACTAATGATGACAATAATTTTAGCATGGTGGCCGCGAGGTCTGGTACACCTCGAAAAACACAACAAATAATGGTAGGGTACGGAAGTACAGGTGAATGATTATGGTGATTGAATACAACGTACTGGGGAAATGACTGGTAAAGTTCTTGGCATACGATTTCAAATTCCAATGCATAGGAATCATGATTACAAAATCGCATGATTTTTGGTTTCCGTCCACATTAGATTTGGTAATGATGTGATATGATTATGATTTTAGGTACATCGTCGTTTATTTATGAAGGGACCCCCCAAACTTAAATGCGATCATCCACATCACGCACTAGTCTCTTCTTTGGAATATTTTAATTAGATCCATAATAGTCAATGAAGGCATGCCTCGTGACCTACTTGGTGGTGAAGTAACAGCAAAAATAACCGGTGGAGTAATGACAACGACAGAGTAACAGCGCCGATGGAGTAACAACACCTACAGAGTAACAACATGGCGGAGTAACAACAACTATGGAGTAACAACACCAATGGAGTAACAACAACGGCGGAGTAACAACACCGACGAAGTAACATCAACGACAGAGTAACAGTAACTGTGGAGTAACTGCATCGATGGAGTAACAACAATGACGGAGTAACAACACTGGTGGAGTAACAACACTGGTGGATTAACAACACGACAGAGTGATAGCAACAATGGAGTAAAAACACCGACAGAGTAACAACAACAATGGAGTAATAACACTGGCAGGGTAACAACAATGGCAGAGTAACAACATTGATGGAGTAATAGCAACGGCGGAGTAACAACACCGATGGAGTAACAATAATGGCAGAGTAATAGCACTGGTGGAGCAACAACAACGACGGAGTAACAACACCGATGGAGTAACAAGAATGATGGAGTACTAACAAGTATGGAGTAACAACAACGACGGAGTAATAGCACCGTTGGAGTAACAACAACAGCGAAGTACCAACACTGATGGAGTAACAACAATGGTGGAGTAACAACAGTAACTATTACTTGAAAAAATTCTCAGTTTCTCCTTGTCATAATTCAGTTCTTATTCCTGCAAAAAGACAAGATCGGTTAGATGATATATTACCAAAAAGGGACTTGGAGCAAGCTCCTATTACATTCAACTATATTTGGATAGTAGACTAAGCAGTAAGAGGAGAGTGCAGTCCCCTCTCTTGTGCTTAATTCCCAAACTTCCTAAATTCTTTTAAATATTCTAGTATATTGTCGGACGTATTGACCTACTATGAAAGCAAATTTACATAACATATATTCTAATAGGCATTATGGTTTATAGCCTGAGTATTCTTGATCTGCTTCAGCCATGTTGTTGTTGTTGGCTAAATTCTCTCCTTCGTTGCTCATAGTTTTGCTCTTGTAGTTGTCTACGGTCTCTTCCAAATGCTTACACTTGGATTTCAGTATTTTTTTTTTTTCATTGCCATATTTCACCTCTATAGGCTATACTCCATTCTCATTTCACTTCTCAGGTCTTTGAGAGATTGTTGCAACCCATGTATCATGACCTTGTTCCCTTTGAAAGCTAGGCATGAGTCCTTCCTAGCTACCTTCTCAATGGGATTAAACTCCATCTGACTACTTTTTCCTCTTGCTTTGTTGTTGCTACCTGCGCTTCCTTGTTCCTGCGTTGCTTTGATTTGTTGGTCTCTGTCCTAGGCCTTTTAATATGTTGTGGAAATTACCACTGAGTAAATAGTGGTGGTGAGAGGCCTATGAATTAGGATAGGTGGGCAATAGGCATAGATTATTGGAGCAATCTGTGGGGAGGATTGAAAGCTGATAAGAAAAGGATGGTTGTATAGAGACAGAGGGCAGTTAAGAAGACATCTAGGAGACAAAGACTGGTTCGACTGAGACAGAGAGCAGAGAATTTGATAGATAAGGAATAGATGAGCAGAGACAGGTTGATGAGTGCCGGAGGGTGCGATGCCTGATAGACATAGAATAAGACGGGATGAGAGATGATCACTCCTTATGGGCCACGATGTGATACGTGGTGAACAACAAATGATTAATGCACCAAGAGCAATGACTGTGCTGAAGGAATGGTGAGCTAAGAGGATTATAGGGAAGAGTTGGAGGCCAGTCACAGATTTCAAGCAATTTAAGGCTTCGGTGCGCGGTTTGCAAATCACAATTCAACTAATCCTTTGATGCAAATACTCTACTAGCTTACCTCTATTCTTATAGTTATGACGATCGACCCATGCATTAGTTTTTGGAGCTGCCACTTGAGTTCTCTTATCCTCAGAATCTCAAGAATATCCTGAGCTAAGATTT
>APFE031190814.1:36401-51061 GCA_000404065.3 Pinus taeda | reverse complement strand
AGTCTCGACAACGGAACCATTTGTTGGCTTCAGGGGGCCTGAAACAGGTTCAAAGTTGTTTGCACCAACCAACAAAACCTTAATTGCTGGCCCTTTCGGCAACAACCTGCATAGCATAGGATTCAGTCTCACCCGAAGCAGTATTGAGGGATGCTAGAACTAGGTTTCTACATCATATTTGCCTTTGCACAGATCGTTAGCCTTTTATGGCCTGATACTGTAACTCGAGTGAAGTGGGTTCTAGACCTTCATGAAGGTCTGCGATCAGTCTTTATAGACCCTCACGAACCAGTCTATCTACTTTCACGTGTTAATAAATAGCCCTAGATCTATCGTCGCACAGATCTATCCAACTTGCCACAATCATAACAGAATGAACCCTTAACTTCGTGAACATAGATAATTACTTAAGAGATATGTAAATATGATAGATCCAGTAGATTCACATAATATTTATACATTATTCCATATAAAACATATTATAGAGCGACATCTCATGACATAATTAACAATAATACTTAGATGCAAGATAATTCTTCAAAATTAGTCTTTATTGAGCTTCAACATTCAAATTACAGACTCCTTTACCATGTGCACTCAGCTGCAGGGGTGTGCACACTTAGTTGCAGACTTACCAAGGCCTCCTATGCACTGAGAAGGACATATCAAGAAGAAAAAGATAATAGTGTTGATTGATTCAAGTAGTACCCATAATTTTATTAATTGTAATATAGCTAAGGACTTGAATTGCTTCCTAGATCCAGCACTAGAGTGTCAAGTGATGGTTGTAAGTGGAGGAACCATATATTGCTCTGGAAAGTGCCATAATATCAAGCTATCCATTAAGGGGTATCACAAGGAAACCAGGAAAGATAATCAACTCTGACGGAATGACAAAGATTCTAAATAAAGAAAAAAAAGGCGTAATTGCACAATTATGTTCACTAACTATTCGCACATCTAAATCATGTATTTCTCCAGGTCTCCAAAAAGTCTTGGACAATCATTCCAAGGTATTTGAGACACCCAAAGGTCTCCCACATATTCGTGATCATGATCATGCTATTCATTTTATTCCAGGATGTTTTCCTCCAAACGTCAAGCCTTATAGATATTGATATGCCCAAAGGAGTGAAATTGAACATATGGTTGTAAAAATGGTAGAGGTTGGTACAATTATCCAACCAGATTTGATAAACAAAGGAAGGTATGAGTGGAAGAATGGAGAAGTAGGGTGGGAACTCATTCAAAAGTTGCCGAATATCCCAATTCCAATAATATTGCCAGAGCTTGACAAGGAAGGAAAAAGCATATTATAACCTAAAGCATTTACAAAACTGAGAAGTCGACAACTACAAAATCAACCAATTTCAAAGCATCTCATCAAGTGGAAGAACTTACTTGTTGAATATTTCACATGGAAGGACAAGAATTCTATACAGAAGCATGAAGAACTACTCAAGCATTGAGGACAACACTTTTCTAAGGAGAGGGGCATGTTAGGCCGCTATACTACTAGTCTAACCCCTTATTGTTATTAGTACAACCCCCTTATTATATTGTTGTACCCATGTAGTCCTCATATTGTTATTATTGTGCCCCATAGAATCCCACTATTGTTATTATTGTGCCCTTACATTATTACTGTTATGTAGGCTCTGATTATATTATGACCCATTAGAATCCTATATATAAAAAGGAGGTCTTTTCATTTGTATCATCCAAGAATTGTTCATTTGTGTAATGTAAAGGAGGTTACCCGCTGGAAGAGGTTGAATCCAAAGGTGTTCATATATCTTTTCTATCTTTTTGTGAGCTAGTTTCATAATAGCAAGGATGATACATGCAACCAAGCATACAAGAATGTAACCAAACATGCAAGAATGTAACCAAGAATACTACAACAATACCTATAAGAGACATAAATTGACATGTAACTAGTCCTACACTCATAGTGATACATTCCATAATAACAACCTCAAATTTCACATGACGACATCACTACAACCATGAACAACATAATGCAAATACAACAAGCACATGGAATGCAAGGGTGAGAGACACACATGCAACTGAAATGCATGCATGAACAACACATTTCCCATCCAATCTGAGAGGTGAACCATGCCCTGATACCACTCTATAAGACCCTCCTCTCACATCTACCCAAGAAACTAGCTAGTCGGGGTGAACATGTGATGAGAGGCCACTATAATATGATTTGACCCCCTAAGTCACATTAAGAAAGTGGAACCGATGGAAACACACCATACAGACATTAACCATTAGCTATAGGACCCTCAAGAACTAATCCAATACTTTAGACAGCTTGCCTTGGGGTCCTAGTGAACTTTTGGATAACTTAAGCCTTATCACTCTCGTGTTATAGGCATGCGGATGACCAGAAACCCAAATTTTCTCCCACAGGATTTCCTACCAGCAAACAGAGACCAAATCTATCAGTGATATGCCAGCAACTCCGAGATTTGAGCTAATTTTTCAGGCCCAAAGCTTAGGTCACTGCTCAGAATTGAACCATCTCTTCAAATCAGTAAAATAGCATGGCAATAATAGGACTAAAGAAAATACTTGTTCAAGACCTTAAATAGACCCATACTAGCCATAACAGGCATTTCATCAAACATATCACGAATATGTAATCTATAGGTGTAAATAATATTTCTAACCATAAGGGTCTCATACTTAGTAGAGAATTGCTAAGAACTGTTGATGCCTCAATACATCAACTTCCATTCCATCCATTAGGTCATAGATACATTGATCATTCAATTACAAGTAAAAACATGATGAAATACATACATGGTTGTTGTCATAAAACACATACATAACAAACATATAGAAGCATAAATACTCATGAAATTATAACCATATAAGCCACATATAATCCCTCAAAATACTCATAGAAATACAAGGAGAAATAACCTTTCAATAATGAAGAAAAATCCAAACCCGAGATGGGTCTTCCACTTTCCACCCTACCATAGAAGTGTTGAACCAAATATCTCTTCATCCATTCACCCACGTGCCATATTCCAAGCATGAATGTGGGATATCATAGAACACATCAATTAAAACTCATCGAGGGCTTCCAGAGGCCATCCACCTTAACCCATCAAACAGTGGTTCCTCCTCACGGTCAAACATCACAAAACCATCATCAGATTGGTCTCCATCCAAGCCTTCCAGGGCTTCCAGAGTGTTTGTTCCAACCAAGGCTTCCAGGACTAGTAACTCAACCCATAGCTACCGTCGAGGTTCTAGAGCGTTTGTCTAACTAACGCTTCCAAGACTAGTAACTCAACCCACCAAGGGCTTCCAAAGCATTTTTCCAACCAAGGCTTCTAGGATAAGTAACTCAACCCAAGTTATTACAGGGCTTCTAGAGCATTTGTCCAACTAGGGCTTCCAAGAACTAATAACTCAACCCAAGCTAAGGAAACATGAGAACTAACCAAAAACAAACAATGAAAGTAACCCACAATCACCATGGCTATCAAGAAATGTCAAGGCTAGGAAATCCACTGTCAATCTAGACAATCCTCCATGCCAATGACATATCATGATGAAGAATCCACATGCATATCCCATGCATGCCAAAACTAGTGAAGAAAACATACATGCAACTTGGTACCTATAAAAAAATATAATGTAGTTGCTGATCCCGATGGCCTCTTGCACTTTCCTGCTCTTCCTTTGTCTTCTTGCTCCAAAAGTCCAAGTATTCCACACCCACCAAGAGTGTTCCAAGAAAACCCTAAGTCTCCAAGAGTATGAGAGAGAGAGAGAGATAATAATGAGAAAGCTCCAAAACTGAACTAACAAAAGGTTATTAGCTTATCCTCAGAAGCCTTTTTATGAATGAGGCCTATATTTTCTTCATTTTCCATTATTTTCCTTCAATTTTCTCCTCACATGCAACTTGTGACCTTTCACCTTCCTTTTTTCCTAATTTCCATTATTTTCATAAATAAGTCTGCCAAAAATGCCATTTTTCCTTTCCAAAGCCTTAACCATTTCCTTTGTGAATTTCCTTAACGATAAACAATCACAAGTAATCCCCATCACTAGGATTCTACCCAACATTCAACTTGGAATAAGTGTCCCATCATCCGTGGTTATTATTTTCTTTTATTTACTTTTATTACATGGAATTTTCATCAAGATTTTTACAATAGCATAATCATGACAACATATATATAAGCATATAACCATAAAACTATCATTCTGTCTAGATCGCACTCATCAATGCATGACCATATCGACTACACATACCATAACCTCAAGCATGACAACAACCACCACATCATTGTACACTTGATCACATGTGAATAATAATGTGCATAAGAAATATAAACCAACCATAAACTCATGATGACACACTCCACAACAACACCATCAACTTTCCATGGCGATCTCTCTGCAACCATAACCCATATCATATATATAAAACAATCACGTGGTATTAAAACATAAGAAATACATATGCAACCAACATGTATGCATGATCAACACATATCCCATTCAGTCTGAGGGGTGAACCATGCTCTAAAACCACCATGTAATGCCCTCCTCCCACATCTACCCAAGTAACCACCCAACTAGGGTAAGCATGTGATGAGAAGTTACTATGATATGATTCAACTCCCTATGTGTTAGTTAAGGAAGTGGAATCGATGGAAACACACCACACAAGACCTTCTGAACCTACTATAGGACTCCTAGAATGCATCCCAGTTATTCCCCATGACCCGTCTCTGGGTCCCACTGAGCTTTAGACCACTAAACCCCAGACGCTCCCTTAATATGGACAAGGCTATGTCTAAGAACCTCTAGTGTAACACCCTCCTCCCACATCTATCGAAGAAACTACCCAGCCGGGGTAAACATGCGATGAGAGGCCACTATGATATGATTTGACCTCCTAAGTCAAATTAAGGAAGTGGAATCAATAGAAACACACCATAAAAGCATCCAACATCAGCATTAGGACCCTCAGGAACCAACCCAAACTTTCTACCAACCAGCCCCTAGGTACCACTGACATGTTTTACTATTTGACCTCTAGAAACTCTCATTTTATGGGCATGCCAACATCCAGGGACCTTTGGATTCTCTCACAGGTCTACAAGCTAGCATCTACAAAATATTTTTGTCAGTGTTGTGTCAACGTCCCCGAGATTTGAACCACTTTTTCAAGCCTAGAGCCCAAGTCACTTCCTAGAATTGAATCACATCTTCAGAATAGTAAAATAACAAATAACAAGGAAATTCCAGTATAAATACAATCACTTGAATGATAGCTTAATTGGACCCCTACTAGCCATGATAGGCATTTCAATAAACATATCACGAATATGTAATCTATAGGTATAATTAGAAGATCTGAGCATAGGGGTCTCATACTTAGTTGATAATCGCTAAGAGACATTGATGCCTCAACATCTTGACTACCATTTCATCCATTAGGTAATACATACATTGTTCATTCATTTTCAAGTAAAAACATGAAGAGAGCCATAAAAACATGCTGCCATAAAAAACATACATAACCAACATAATTGCAACAAAAATAACAATGAAATGACAATCATATGATCCACATATAAACCAGTATAATACTCATGGAAATACAAGGAGAAATAACCTCATCCTAATGGAGAAAAATCCAAACCCGAGATGGGATACCCAACCCTAGAATGGTTTAGCCAAATTTCTCTTCGTCAATTCATCCCCATGCCATATTCGAAGCATGAATGTGGGATATCATAGAACACATCAATCCAAAACCATCTAGGGCTTCTAGAGGCCATCCACCTCAACCCATCAAATAGTGATTCTACCTCACAGTTAGACATCACAAAACCATCTTCAAATTGGTATCTCTTCAAGCCTTCCAGGGTTTCCATAGCATTTGTCCAACCAAGGCTTCCAGGACTAGTAACTCAACCCAAGCTGTTACGAGGTTTCCAGAGCATTTGTCCAACTAGGGCTTCCAGGACTAATAACTCAACCCAAGCTATGGAAACATGAGAACCAACCAAAACAAAACAATGAAAACAAATCCACAATCACCATGGCTATCCAAGAAATGGAAAGGCTAGGCCATCCACTGTTAATCCCATCCATCCTCCATGCCAATGACAGATCACAACCAACAAACCACATGCATATGCCATGAATTCCCAAACTAGTGAGGAAAACATACATGCAAGTGAGTACCTACAAGCAAATCCATCTGTAGTTGTTGATCTCGATGCCCTCTTACACTTTCTTACTCTTCCTTTTCCTTCTTGCTCCAAAAATACAAGTATGCCACACCCTCCAAGAGTGCTCCAAGAAAAATTCTAAGTCTCTATGAATATGAGAGTGAGAGAAAGAATAATGAGAGAGCTCCAAAACTGAACTAACAAAAGGTTATCAAAGAATTTAGACTTCTGTGATCCATGACATTTGTTTAGAAATTTTTGGCAAAATCACATAATTGATTATTTGTCGACGCGTTTCGAACCAACTAGTGTGGTTCATCGTCAGGACAAGTTGAAGACACAGATCAGTTCAGCGTGTTAAATAGACTAAGCAGAGAAACGGCTAGAAAGACTAACGGCTATTTTTCAACTTAGGACCCCAGTCAAACCTAAAATAATATTAATATTTTATAATTATTATTATATCTACGGAAACACGTAAACTGGGTAAAAATAAACCGGAAAAGTGGTTAGATATTAAATTTATCTCTTTAATTATTTAAATTATTAATAAATATATATATTATTAATATTTTCAATACCCAATATCATACTATATTCAATTTTAAGTCAATAAATTAAATTACTAGAAAAATATATTTACTAGAAATAAAATAGATTTAAGATTAGTTTTCAAAACTCACCCATTTAATTATTCAATTTTTTATAAATAAAAATATATAATAAAATGTATATAATTAAAAATAACCATTTCAATTATAAGGAATATATTTTTTTTCATCCTACAAAACTAATTCTATTAATATTTTTTTTATTTAATGTTTTATATATAATATATTATATATATATATGTATATATATATTTTAAATATATCATCTAAATATATTAATAATATTTATCAATAAATTTTATTCCATATTAATCATGTTTATTCTATTTAATGATTGGGTAAATAGGTATACATATCTAAACCATTTTTTTCATACCTTATTTAGTGAGGATAGTTTAAATTAGCTTAGAATTATAGAATTTATATTAAATGAATAATTGGAAAAATAGAAACGAAAATGCTTATTTTAATTCATTCATTAATTATAAATATACCTTTAGACCTAGCATTATGATGTTAACAATCTAAGGTTAATAAAAACCTTCAATTCGAAGGTTATTACACTTACTATTAATCAATCACTAAGACTATAATATGCTAAATATTCCCAAGATGCCAACATTAAATCATCTTCGAATAAATCAGGAAAAAGGAGGGGATTAAATCCAACCAAAAGGACGAAAATTTAAGAACAAATCAAATCGGGAGAAAAGCAAGAAAAATACAACAAACCCAACGGAAAACAACACTTAAGGAAAGAAACCAAGAAACACCGAGACCTTACCAAGAAGGGACCGCGGAGGCTAGGAAGACAGGGCTGGGACCCAACAACTGCTGATCTTCCAGCCATCATCCCTATTAAGATTATTCGGTCTTTTTTCGATCTCCACGGCCTCCCTAAACTTGCGATGGTGAAACTGAGCAACTCTGGCAATGACTTGAGCCTCTTCGATACATACATGATGCATCGTCTTCTCGGCATGTTCCGCTAGGGCTGAGGATTTGATCCTCCCATGCCTCAAGTCAGCTGAATGTTCGCTAATCCTCTTATTGATAGAGCGACCTGTCTCACCAATATATGGAATCCCGCAAGAACAAGGGATGACATAGACACCCTTCATGTCTTTAGGGTCAATCGGATCTTTTATAGATCTGAGGGAGCTACGGATAGTATTAAGAGGTCTAAAAGTTGCGGGCACATCAAACTTTCTCAGAATCCTCGCAATTCTATCCGTGGTCCCCTGGATATAAGGAAGGTTAACTCCCATGACACGCTCATTAGGATCCTTACGGATAGCCGGTTCCTTCTTAGCTTTGAGGAAGGCCTTTTGACCCAGGTGTCTATCGTAACCATTTTTCACAAAGACATCCAGGAGATGAGCTTTCTCCTTTTCCAAGCTCTCTTCATCAGAGATTCTAACAGCCCGGGTGGCAAGAGTGCTTAGAACACCTATCTTTTGAGCTGGGAAATGATGGGAAGAAGCATGCAAGTATTGCTCAGTATGCGTCTTCTTCCTAAACACTTGATGGGAGAATGAACCATCCGCTTTCTTAGAGATGAGAACATCCAAGAACGGAAGACAACCATTGCTTTCTTTTTCCATCGTGAATTTAATGGCGGCGGACTGGTTATTAAGATGATTGAAGAAAATATCCAGCTCATCAGGACCATGAAACCAGACAACACCAGTGCCATCAACGAATCTTTTCCAAAGCTTTGGAAGGAGACGAGAAGAGGCCAAAGCCTTAGACTCAAAATCCTCCATAAAGAGATTGTCTGGTCTCATGGTCCTGATGAGCTGGATATTTTCTTCAATCATCTTAATAACCAGTCCGCCGCCATTAAATTCACGATGGAAAAAGAAAGCAATGGTTGTCTTCCGTTCTTGGATGTTCTCATCTCTAAGAAAGTGGATGGTTCATTCTCCCATCAAGTGTTTAGGAAGAAGACGCATACTGAGCAATACTTGCATGCTTCTTCCCATCATTTCCCAGCTCAAAAGATAGGTGTTCTAAGCACCCTTGCCACCCGGGCTGTTAGAATCTCTGATGAAGAGAGCTTGGAAAAGGAGAAAGCTCATCTCCTGGATGTCTTTGTGAAAAATGGTTACGATAGACACCTGGGTCAAAAGGCCTTCCTCAAGGCTAAGAAGGAACCGGCTATCCGTAAGGATCCTAATGAGCGGGTCATGGGAGTTAACCTTCCTTATATCCAGGGGACCACGGATAGAATTGCGAGGATTCTGAGAAAGTTTGATGTGCCCGCAACTTTTAGACCTCTTAATACTATCCGTAGCTCCCTCAGATCTGTAAAAGATCCGATTGACCCTAAAGACATGAAGGGTGTCTATGTCATCCCTTGTTCTTGCGGGATTCCATATATTGGTGAGACAGGTCGCTCTATCAATCAGAGGATTAGCGAACATTCAGCTGACTTGAGGCATGGGAGGATCAAATCCTCAGCCCTAGCGGAACATGCCGAGAAGACGATGCATCATGTATGTATCGAAGAGGCTCAAGTCATTGCTAGAGTTGCTCAGTTTCACCATCGCAAGTTTAGGGAGGCCCTGGAGATCGAAAAAAGGCCGAATAATCTTAATAGGAATGATGGCTGGAAGATCAGTAGTTGTTGGGTCCCAGCCCTGTCTTCCTAGCCTCCGCGGTCCCTTCTTGGTAAGGTCTCGGTGTTTCTTGGTTTCTTTCCTTAAGTGTTGTTTTCCGTTGGGTTTGTTGTATTTTTCTTGCTTTTCTCCCGATTTGATTTGTTCTTAAATTTTCGTCCTTTTGGTTGGATTTAATCCCCTCCTTTTTCCTGATTTATTCGAAGATGATTTAATGTTGGCATCTTGGGAATATTTAGCATATTATAGTCTTAGTGATTGATTAATAGTAAGTGTAATAACCTTCGAATTGAAGGTTTTTATTAACCTTAGATTGTTAACATCATAATGCTAGGTCTAAAGGTATATTTATAATTAATGAATGAATTAAAATAAGCATTTTCGTTTCTATTTTTCCAATTATTCATTTAATATAAATTCTATAATTCTAAGCTAATTTAAACTATCCTCACTAAATAAGGTATGAAAAAAATGGTTTAGATATGTATACCTATTTACCCAATCATTAAATAGAATAAACATGATTAATATGGAATAAAATTTATTGATAAATATTATTAATATATTTAGATGATATATTTAAAATATATATATACATATATCTATATATAGTATATATTAAACATTAAATAAAATATTTATAGGAATATTAGTTTTTGTAGGATGATAAAAATTATATATTTTATATATTGAATGTTTATTTTTTTTATATACATATATATATTATATTTATTTATTAAATTGAATAATTAAATGGGTTGAGTTTTGAAAAACTAATCTTAATTCTATTTTATTTCTAGTAAATATATTTTTCTAGTAATTTTAATTTATTGACTTAAAATTGAATATAGTATGGATATTGGGTATTGAAAATATTAATAATATATATATTTATTAATAATTTAAATAATTAAAGAGATAAAAATTTAATATCTAACCACTTTTCCGGTTTATTTTTACCCAGTTTACGTGTTTCCTTAGATATAATAATAATTATAAAATATTAATATTATTTTAGGTTTGACTGGGGTCCTAAGTTGAAAAATAGCCGTTAGTCTTTCTAGCCGTTGGAGTCTCTGCTTAGTCTATTTAACACGCTGAACTGATCTGTGTCTTCAACTTGTCCTGACGATGAACCACACTAGTTGGTTCGAAACGCGTCGACAAATAATCAATTATGTGATCTTGCCAAAAATTTCTAAACAAATAACAAAAGGTTACCAACCGATCCTCAGAAGCCTTTTTATGAATGAGGCCTCTATTTTCTTCATTTTCCATTATTTTCCTTCAATTTCCTCCTCACATTCAACCTGTGACCTTTCACCTCCCTTTTCTCCTAATTTCTATTATTTTCATAAATAAATGTGCCAAAAATGCCATTTTTCCTTTCCAAAGCCTTTGCCATTGCCTTTTCTAATTTCCTTAGCCATTAATAACCAAATGAACACCCACACCAGGATGTCTTCCTGAACATTCAGCTTGGAATAAGTGTCCCATCAATGGTGGTTATTATTTTTCCTTTATTAACTTTTATTACATGGAATTTTCACTAGGATTGTTACATCTAGATGCACACAACATGGGTATGCATGCATCTAGGGGATTTTCTCCTCAAACCTATGACTACGAATCTAGGATTTATACCACTTTTTAAGCCCATAATCTAGGTCACTACCCCGAAACCCCTGTAGCTTTTAGAATCCATAATTTACATGAAAACAAGACTTACAAATAAAAAAACTAACTCGAGGACTAGCTCTGACCATCCCCAACTGGGGATGACATTCTGTCAAACACTTGGCATCAATGCAATCTAAAGGAAATGAATACAATACAGAGCATAAATGACTTATAGTTCATACGAAACTTGACAAGAATGATCACCACCTTCTTCCCTTAACTATTTCCACATCAATTAGGTCTTGCATCCATTATCCTTTCAGTTACAAGTAAATAGATGAAATAACCATGACTACAACTAGCCACATAACCATGCTTATAACCAGCATTAAACCATGTAAATAAAAATGAGATAAAAACCATTAAGGCCACATAATAATAAGTACAAAATCAAGGGAACTTAGATTTTATTAAACATAGGCAAGAGCCGACTAGGTTCAAGACTTCCACGTACCACCCGACCATAGACATGGATGAACCAAATATTTCTTTCATCCAGTCACCACCATGCCATATTCCAAGCATGAATGTGGGATCTCATGGATAAACCAATCCAAAAAAATGAAGGGAATCCAGAAGTTAAACCACCTTCACCCTCACCAAACCGTGATCTCACCAAAACCAGCACTGAGATCACAAAACCAAACTGAGCTTGGAATGCCTCCGGACTCCAACACTATCCTTGAGGAATTTTTTGTCTCTTTATATCTCGAGATTTATCACAATACACACTAGATCACTAGGCCCTAAACTAATACACCACCCTCAAGCTTTACCATGTATCCTGCTATTGTGTTATACAACAACCCCCCATTTCATAAATTTTTTATATATACAAATTCATAATATGAAATGGGTCCCTTTTAAAATAAACTTAGATGTGTGAATAAATTGGTATTAACCATCATAAGAAAAACCCTTATCAAAAGGATTAATGTAAATGAAGTACTTTAAAAACCTTTTGAATAAAAATAAAATGAGTCTTTAAAAAATTATAAAGTTCTTCATTATTGTGATAAAGCGATCGGAAGGTCACATATCGCAATAACAAAGGGAAACATATACAAAGACGCATTCATTCACTCCGATCTGAAAAGGCAATTGCAATTGGATATCGGGAAAGGAAAAATACTAAGCATAATGAAATAGCCCCCTTTATTTCTCTGATGCGATAAAGTTATCGCCATCAGCAATTGGCGATAACAGTCAACACATGATTGAAAGGCAGACTCCAATCCTCCGATGCGATAAGACATATCGCAATCAGTGATCAGCGAAATCAAAAGTGACATGGTAATAAGACCCAAATCCATTCCTTGATTGCGATGCATTAAATGAGGCGCATATCTCGAGAACATACTTAAAAGGATTGCATGCATTATATCACCTTTCGGTGATCAGAAATGTTTAAAACAAATATTAAAGCCTTCCCTTTCACGTTACCAGTTGCCGATTTGTGATTTATCCATCAAAGAAATCTAAGCCATGCTTCAATGAATCATTTGGCATATAAACGACGTGATGGACATTTAAAACTTCCTTTAGCATGATTGATAGGTTAAATGGCTAATCAATGAAGTAGTTAAGGGAAGATTTTTCTGTAGATTTTATCTGTGAAAAATTCACTATAATTCATTATCACCTGCTGATCGATGTAATTCTTTCATATTGGTCTATAGAAGCATTTCTTTGTATCATGTTTTTCTCATCGCTTGTGCAGAAATTTGCTCAAATAAGATATTTGAAACAAATGGGGAAGAAATCAAAGAAATCTGCAGCCGCGGGTCCTACAACAGTAGTGCAGCCAGCCAAGGATCCAGGGCCAAGCAAAAATGGGTTAATCTTAGACACTACATGCCTCGGCCTTGGAAATACCAGTTGGGAAAGCATTTACAATTTAATTGAAGCAGAGGAACCTGAGGAGATATCAGAAAGTGCCACAACTGACTCAAATAACAAATCGGAAGCATCCCTCAAAGATTTAACCTATTCATATTTACACGGAATAGCAGCACAAGAAAAGATTCTTCCATATATTGACGTAGTGAGATGGGTGGCAGAAGAAATTCCAGTTTCAAATAGAACATTTTTCACAATTGACAGAAGGATTTTTGGATCATTTCAGCTTGATGATCTAAGGAAAATGTACCATTTTCCAGAACCTGAAGAGAAGTACAACAAAGCCTTCCTTGAGAAAGTTTCAAATGAAAATGAGACGGAATCGGCCTCGATTAAGCAGTGGAGACATAATCCCGAGAATCACAAACACGAATCATTAGGTAAGTACTCAGTGGACTCATTGGCTTCTCCTTACTGTTATGTCGGGGCTATGATGTGTAGAATGTGGCGGATACATGATTATGCTAAATTCACCATTGAAAAGGTCCCTTTAATGGAAGCAACAGTTAATAGTTATATGATATATTGGGCAAACATTTTGTCCGACAAATTGGCCACAACAATTCTTGAATTTAGATCAAATTCACGCAAAACTACCAGGACCATTCCCCCTTTTTATTACAGTGCTTATATTATGGATACTCTCTGTTTTAACTCTAAATATCCAGTACTTGGATGGAGATGGACTCCCCAGGACCCCAAGCCAATCCATATTTATCATCAGATGTTATGGAAAGCCCACTACAAAGATCATTTTTACAGAATTTGCAATGGTTTTATGTTGCTTGTTTATTACGCTATTTTTGCTAAGCCTGCCCCGAGGATTTCCGAGGAAGCAGGGATAGACATGACTGCAGTTGGTAATTGGTTCAGAGAAGACAAGTTCACTTATATAAGGCTTTTTGGTAGCCTTACAAGACCCCATGTCCTTCCTCTGTATGTGCCCGATAAGATATTAGCTCGGGAATTGGCCTACCAAATAACAACAGAAGGGACATCCAAAACCCTTAGAAACTCTAAGAAATAGGTATGGCCTACATTTCCTTTGAGATGTGGTGTTTACAATCTCCATGATTATAAACATGCAGAAAAGGAGGCAGAAAAAATACAAACACTAAATCTTGCAACCATCCCCAATAGACAATATGATCCTAGAAAAGTTGCTTATAATGTTCTTGAACAAACCAAACTTACAAGGTTCGATCATGAAAATGATGAATTTATATGACCTGTTTTCCTCAGCAAAATCATTATTTCAGGTAAAAACATTGGCCAAGATCAGATATAAAGATGAAGGGCTGGAAGTGTTCAATAGGCTCAGAGAACAGAGGTTGCAAACTCTGCCTCTGGACTTATTAGCCACCACTCCAGTAATCCAGTCAAGCGAGCCTGAACAGCAAACTGGTAACAAACCTCCTGCTGTAGAAAAAATTCCCGAGAAAGGAAAATAGCTAGAACAGGAGAAAGAATAGGAAAAAGGCAGTGAACACATGGATATAGATACTCAAATTGATCCCAAGCTCCTTAAATAATGGCAGCAATTCGATTCCATCATAAGAAATCCTGAGAATTCATAGGGTTTTAGTACACCTGAAGTGACAATTGGTCACAAGACAACAACA
>APFE031190814.1:0-24169 GCA_000404065.3 Pinus taeda | reverse complement strand
TTTGTCACCCACTTGAAACTTCTGTGGTACCACTGTGGGTGAGGAGAAGTTGTTCCTGTGTTCTGTCATGACTGTATCCCTTTGCTGCTACTGCTACGTGGAGGAATGCTTTGCGGGGGTCATGGATGTGGCGATGATCTTCCCCTTACTTTGGGAGCGGACCAGACATAAAATAAATTTTCTAGTCTATGAGATGATCTTACTGCATTTATTAGTAGATATCAAAGAGGTGGCGGTAGGTGAGGCTACATCTTGTATCCTATATAATGAATTATGCAAATAAATAATAACATCACGATGCCTTGACTCATACACAAAATGTCACCTCCACAAGTATGGCTGGATTAATAATACACCACAAACATATAGAGGTGCAACATCACACAATACCTCATCTGTGAAGGGTTTGATGCTATAGGGCAGGCAGCACTACTGGCGGACTCAGAGATCTCATCCTTGGTGAAGCCACCCGACACTATATAGATGCGGGTGCGGTTTAGTCGGTAGGACAAACTGCTTCACGACCTTTGCTAAAATTAGGTTCTTTTCATTGCCACTGTCGACAATGAATTATAGTGGTGAACCCTTCACCCACATCTGTGAGTGGAAAGGACGCTCCCCCTCCTCTGGGTCTTCGGGCTCATTCTTCTGGATCTTGGCGATGGCAACAGTGGCGCTGAGCTCCACGCCAATGATCTGCTTCCCTTTTCCATTCCCCTTGTCAAGTTCTGACTCAGGGTCAGAACATGCATCTGATTCTGAAGCCTTCAACTCGGCCACCAGTGATTGCTTGGTCTGACACTCACTCGTGTTGTGAGTGGGGCTCTTGTGGAACTCGCACCACTTTCATGTGTCCTCCTTTGACTACACGATGTTATTCTTTTCTTGTGTCTTTGACAAGTTGTCTTGGGTTGCCCTCTCTTTGCTTTGTCCTTGGTTCTGCGATTTAGGGAAGCCTTTCCCTTGCTTCGGATTTGCAGATCCAAAGTCTCGCTTCTTCTGTTTAAACTTTTGCTCGATTTTGACAGCGTATTGGTAGGCCGTGCCAAGCGAGGAGATGTTTAGGAAGTCCATCTCTTCTTGGAAGTATCTGTGTAGGTAGCCACAGTATTTGAGTACCGAATGTAGCTCAGAGTCCTTGATACCCAACTGTTTGCGAAGGGTATGAATAATGTTTGTGAACTCTTACACATCTTGGTCCCTTCCGTGTCGTAGAGTGGTCCACTTTATGTATTTATCCTCATAGCTTTTGACAGGGTAGTACTACTCCTTGATGGCATCCCGGAATGAATTCCAAGTGGGTGCCGCTGAAAATAATGAGCCCGTACTTTCATCCTTATGCTCGCAGTAGGTTTCCCACGAGTCCTTGACATGGAGGGCTACTTTGAGAAGAGCGAAAATAATCTTTTCCCAACTGGAAAAATCATGAACAAAAAAATACCCTTCTAGTAGATTTAACCATTTATCTATGACATCTGCATCTATCTGATCCTCGAATATGGGGATTTCAAAATAAACGGGTAACTTAAAGGGTGTGGCATTTCCAGAGTAACTGTTGGAAGCCGATGCATCGCCTCTGGGTGGCCACTGAAGGATCTGGGCAAAGCTATCCATCATCGTGTTCCTTTGTCATTTGAGGTCCTCTTTGAGAAATATTTTGATAATATCTCCTACCCCCTTGTATTTCTTTTCATCTGCCATGGGAGACCATCAGGATTTATGAGGCTGGTCTTGCAAAGGTTCGACCAGTTCAAGCCCTAACTCCTTATATCCCGACCTCGTTGGGGACATGCAAACAAAGACAGAGAAAGACCAAACCACTCTGATACCACTAATCTAGATTTAAACAGGAATGCAACGAATTACAGATATAACCATACATATAGAGATGAGCTGAAATAATACTTCACTTCATTACTTTAAAATACTGAAATATGCTTACAAACATAAATGGAAATAAACTAGCTAGGGCGATGGTAGCTTATCTCTCAGAAGAGATGTGGCGGCTACATGCCTCTGAACTGTATTACAATGAGGCTTGAAGGCCTATTTATTGTTGAGAAACAATGGAAAACCCTAAATATCCAAAAGCCTAACCCTAGAAGATGAAATGCCAAACTGTGGGCCCCGTTTGGGTAAATTGGTACATCAACTTCCTGGGGTTGTAACTTTGGCATACAATCTCCATTTGACGTGCACAATATCTCGTTAGAAAGATCTATCTGAGAACTATAACTTTCGGAACAAAAATATTAGTCCAAGTACCCATGTTGCTCCCCATTTTCCCAAAAAATGTCGTTTAGGACCTCAAAATGGCTCTGAAAGTTCAGGACCCGAAAAACTGCTAAAAATAGTAAACTGTGCTACAAATAAGGAAACTGAAAAACTGAAAGAGATAGTTGTGGGGGTCCAAGTGGGATAGGCCAGTAGCCACCAACATCCACCTGGATCAGTGAGGCATTCTTCCATGATATCCCGATCAACCATATCTGTGACATCTGTGACTACAACAATCTATAAACTTGGCACGATGTACTCGATCGACATCATGACTTCTTATCCATAAACCAATCTAAACAATGTTTGTGCCATCAACTTTTTACAATTAATTCTATACACCCACAAAACAACAGGTATGTGCACATCCCAATGATTCTGATTTGCATTACAAATCTTTGTTAAAGCATCATCAAGGATTTTATTGAAGGCTTCCACTGTCCCATTCGCTTGAGGATGATACACTGTACTTTTCTAACGATACATCTGGAACTCTTCAAGCAAGGCAACAATTGTTTCGTTGAAGAAGTGTGAGCCCCTACTGATCATCAAAATTTTAGGGTAGCCAAACTGAGACAAAATCTATTCAAAAATTAACTGTGTAGTTGTAGCCAAGTTACAATCCTTCATGAGCTACACCTCAACCCACCTAGTCAGGTATTCGGTCACTGTGATGATATATCTTGCTCTTGTCTTCTTTCCTAGTGGCTAAATTGGTCCCATGAAGTCTATTGCCACTTATCAAATTCCCGTAACAATACTTGCAGATTTAGAGGAAATTCATCCCTTTGTGATGACCTCCCCATTCTCTGATAGACATCACATACCTTATAATAATCCTTGGAATCCTTATGCACAGTTGGCCACCATAGTCTTTCTCATAGGATCTTCTGCACAATTTCTCTTCGTGCATAATGTCCTCCCACAACTGCTCCATGCACTTCAATGAGGATACTTTGTCTTTCATAATTTGGGACATACCTACACAATACTTTATCTAATCCCATCTTATATAAGTGGCTAGAAATAATAGAAAAATCAACTGCCTTGACCACCAATTCTTTCTTCTTATACATTGTATACCCTTTAGGAGTTGTACCATAGACAAGAATTGGATTATGTCTTCAAAATGTTCATCTGCAACACGAATAGCAAAGAGCTATGCATCAGGAAATCCTTCATCAAGATTTGTAGTTCATTGCCATTCTCAATCCAGGAGAGATGATCTGGTCCAACATTTAATTTCCATGCCTTTAAAACTACCTCAAAGTCATATTCTTGGAATAGCAACAACCATCTACAAAGTTTCCCACCCAACACAGACTTGTTGACCAGGTATTTCAAAGTGGAATGGTTTGTGTACATTTTGAAGTGTGCACCCAACAAATAGTGCCTGAACTTTTGGAGTGCATACGCCATTGCCAATCCTTCGCACTCCGTAGTTGAATAGTTCTTCTCTTCCTTCAAAAACTTCTTGCTCTTCCTGCTCGCAAATGCTATCAGATTGTCAATATCACCTGTGCCTAGTTGGGTTAGCACAGCTCTTGATTCTATGTAAGATGCATCTACATGTATGTGGAATTCCTTCTTCCTATTGGGGAACACTAGAATAGGCGTTGTGGCTATTTTTTCCTTTAATACATGAAAACTCTTTCGGCAATCATCATCCCAATAAAACATCACATCCTTCTTTAGTAATCTCTCCATGGGAGAAGTGATATACACATATGCTTTGGTGAAATTCCTATAATATCTTGTATGGCCCAATGTCATGCAAACCTGTTTGACATTCCTCGGAGGCTCCAAATTGACGATTACTACAATTTTGGTAGTGTCTACCATCAACCCTTGCTTACAAACAACATAGCCCAAGAGTGTCCCATATGGTACACAAAATATGCACTTCTTCAAATTAAGGGATATCTGATACTTATGACAAGTATCCAGTGTGAGGCAAAGATTGTAAACATGCTTCTTTACAAATCCAAACATTGTCCAATCATCAAAGTAAACCTCCAAAAACTTATGAATAAATTCTTTGAAAGTTGCGACTACCACCATAGAAAATATTGCAGGGGAATTCTTAATTCCAAAGTGCATGATTTTATATTAAAAATAGCCCCATTTTGTAGTGAAGGTAGTCTTACTCTGATCCTCTGACGTGATTTTGATCTAATGATACCCTGAGAACCCATCAATGAATGAATAGGCTTCCTGACCTCTAACATTCTCGAAAAATTCATTCGTGAATGGCGTAGGGAATGGATCATGGAAACAAGCATCATTCAACTTTCTTAAATATACTAAGATCTTAATTTCACCCTTCGTCTTCTTTTCATGAACCACCATAGGGATAGCCCAGTCTGATTCCTTAACAGGCTCAATAATCCCGGCTGCAAGCATCTTATCTAATTCCTCACGCACATTTTCCTTGTCCTTAGGGTTCAACCTATATGGGCACTGCTTCACTATATTTACATCTCGCTTCAGGGTGATCTTCATGACACCTAGATCACCTACTATCCCTTTCATATCAAAGAAATTTGTGGGAAACAAGTCTTAATACTCCCGCAATCACTCTGCGACTTTTTCCATTGTGTCCTCATCCCACTAATCACCTATATTTGCGAACTTCAGCTGCGCATCCGACCCAATATTCACCTGCTTAGTTTTCAAGGGCTTATATATGTCAAAAACCTCTGCCTTAGGCCCCACGACTTCGCTTTTTCCTTCTAACTCAAGAATATTGATATTCCTAGGATCTTCCTCACCTTCCTTTGTGGTCACATTGCAGCATTCCAGCGCATGGCGCAACAGTGTACTCCTGTCAGGTTGTACTCGTGTGACAGGCTCTTCAGGCATTTTGAATATTACATATTTGATCTCCTATAACGCTTCATCAATACACAAAAATCCATCCTCAAAACTGAAAGTTAACAGAAAACTTTCCTTCATAACATCCCACTCTAAGATTCCATGTCCCAGTTCTGTTTCTAGATACCAGTTCATTGGGATAATATCCAAAGTGTGGCAGAATATATGAACCCATTCTGATTGTGGTTCCTCTCCCAATGCCTTCATCCATCGAGAATGATGCTCACATAGATGATCCTTTCCTGTATACTTCTCTATAATGTGGGTATTTGCATACCCAACCCGGAGCTTCATCATCCATCAATATTCCTTCCAGTCTACAAAGATGTTCTTATGTGTACCCCACCATCTGGCAGGTGTAGCTCATAGCATGATGTCTAATGCTTGGAATAGATGTTCCTCTGGTACATCCATTTCAAATTTATCCAATAATAAATTTACATCTTCTAAACCATCATAATACGGTAAGTTTTGTACCTCAGTGGATATACATTGGAGTGACTTCGTGAGCCTGTTGCATTGTAGCATCGATATCTCATGCAATTTGTTATGTGAGTGCTTAAGCTCCTCATTTCAATCTGAATTACGAGAGTTGTCCTTTTCCCAAGTAATTCACTGATCCACCATAGATTTGATCCAATCCTCGTCCCATGCAGTAACATTATAGATTTTCTCAATATTGTATTCCTCATAATAATCTCAGATTGGTTCAGTATATCATGCACCCTTAGCCGGATCCAATGGAACAATAACCCTTACTTCCTTCTTCTCAAATGTCATGTTGGGATTCTTTAATTTGATGACTGCATTCATATCAAATGCCCAATCCATGCCAAGAAGAGCTGGGTATGGCTTATTGTCATCCATTGTTTCAATTACTTTGAAATCAGTTATGGCATGCTCCCCTTCAATATCCATAGTGACACCATGTAGGTGCCCCATAGGAATAATATTTTGTTGATTCACCATTCACTGCTGGATTGAGGACCACTGTAGTGTTGGATTTCCCATTCTTTCCTAGGTTTTCTTCGGGAAAACATTTTCATCAGATCCAAAATCAAGGATCACTTGGTCTATTTCAAATTCTCCAATCTGGGTAGTCAATCTCATCTTACGACCAATTATTTTCTTACATGTGTCCACCTTATTAACTACGCGTTGTTCAGGCAGTGGTTTACCCTTTCCAGTGCAATTATCTATCATCTCTTGCGGTCCCTCTACTACTTTTTGGTCCCTTACGAGCTTCATGTAGGTCTATAAGAAAGATGTTAATAATGATGGATTTGCTTCCTGCGTAATACTGACTTCTTCGAGCTTCTCTGTTCATGTGCTCTGAGCCTTTGATGTAGAAGATCCTACATCAGTAAGCTCCTCTTTGAATTCATAAAATTTACCTTCGCTTTATTCAAGTAAAACCCAGCCTCCTTGTCAGTAGCCTTGCATACCCATACATTTTCCTCTAGTTGTTTCCCTTTATCCTCCCTAGTAGCTATACCGCTTCGCGTAACAATATTAAGATTGGGTCCATCTTTGCACAGTTCTGATCTCATCATCTAGATTTTCTAAGTAGGATGATAGGCCTGGATCTTCTTTTCTTTCATTTTTGTGATGAGCACGAGAGAACCTTCTCTAACATGATCAAACTATCGACAGTACTAACACAAGGGGGGCATTGGATTCTAATAATCCCACACAAAGTGGCCTGGTTCTCCAAATTGAAACAAATGATTTGTCCACAACCTCTTCCATCTCCTCCCCCTCATCCTCTTCCTCATCCCTAGAATCCTTTGCTCGCTATAGTTGTGCCTTGATCCTACTGTGAAAATGCCTCCATATGTACTCTATATGTTGGTGTCATGTCCATCATTAATTCTTAACTTAGGCAATTGTGCTTGTCATGACCTACAGATTTACAAAAATTGCAAAAACGTTGTTGGGGAGTCTGTACAAACTTCTGTAGAAAATGACAGTTGTCCGTTGTATGTTTTCTAGTGATCTAACAGATAGCACACCATGTCACTACACCAGTGCTTGTCCCAGTAGTACTCTCTGACTTCAGGGGGACATGACCTCCCCCAAATAGATAATCTCTGTACACTGGGCAATGATCCTTGTCATGACTATGAACTTTACATTTTAAACACCTTACTTCCATGCAGATCACACTCTAGACTTCTTTTCCCTTTTTGAGGCTTTGCAATTCCATATGCAGGCTAGCCATCTGCGACTGAATTTGTTGCACTCCCATATTCATATATTGAATAGGTGAGGCCTCCAACTTCATAGAAATCTCTAGGGCCTCAGCTTACATTACAATCTTCTTCTACAACAAAGGTAATCTCAAGTGAGGTAATAGAGAATAAATATACCAATCCTTGTGTTGTTCATCCGCGATCTGCAGATTAGCCTACTATAGCTGACACTTCAACCTTTGATCAAAATCCCATGTAGACTCATTTACCTGCTACTTAATTTCTTTAACCTCAGTTACAGACTGAGCTTGAGACTTAGGCTTCCTGAATTCATTATTTAGTGCATCCTTTGTATCTTTCAACGTCATAGTTGAATGTGCCTTACTATGCTTAATATATCAGCTTAGTGCCCTATCCCTCAATGTTGTGGCGAGTTTCACTTTCTTCAAGTCATCATTTGTTATCTGCTGTGAATTCCACACAACATCTACTACGAACTAGAATTATTCAGGGTCTTTTGTCCCTTGAACCTTGAATATGGGCATCTTCTTTGCATTCACCATACTGAATAGTGGAGGTGGAGGTGGAGGTGGAGGTGGAGGTGTAGGTGTGGGTGTGTGAGGTGGAGGTGAAGGCGTAGGTGGAATGGATGGATTTGATATCCCCGCAATACCCTGATTTACCTTCTATGGTGCACCTTGAGGTGTCTTCAAGCTAATACTATCTTCATCTCTATCAAATGCTCCCAATAAATTGCTATACTGAACACCTGAATCTACATCTCTTCTGAATGGCTTTCCACTTCGCATAGTACCCGTCGAGTCTCGTCTAAACATCAATTCAATGGAATAACCCGTTTCTCACAAAATAGCATTTTAATCCAAGTTTTCAGGGACTTCAGAAATTTACCTCTTCGTCCTTCAAAAAATCGGTGTTCAGCGTTGCTATAACTGATAGATGTGTCGATCGTGAACTCAATAATGAATCCACCCAAGATGTTATCGATCAAATAATCAAAATCCCTCGCGATCTTATTTTCTAAACTTTTCAGGCACCTCATTAGTTCTGGAGTCCACACAATAGGGTTATCCAACTTCCACGTACCTTCACCATCCACAAATTTATCCAACCATTCATATAGCTCACACAGAAAAGAGTAGAAGAAAATTTCATGTTCTTCTGTATACAGGTATCTATTCAACCACTCTTCCTTCAACACGTGCGGATTCCTATTTTCATGGGCTGCAAACTCATGCAACTTCCGATCTATCCACTTCTCGATATATTTCTTAGTCGGTATCCACTTATGCCACATCACACATTCTTTATACAGATCTCGGTCTCGACAAAAGAACCATTTGTTGGCTTGAGGGGGCTTGGACCCAGGTTCAAAGTTAGTTGCGCTAACTAGAAAAACCCTACACTACTGGCCTTTTTGGCAACAAACCGTGTAACACAAGCTGTAGTCTCACCTGAGGTAGTATTGGGGGATGTTAGAACCAGGTTTCTGCATCCAAAGGACTATGTGATGTGTTTTTTTACTCTTAGGGCTTTATTCTGACCTTTGCGAACCCTAACCCTTAAAACCTAGAAATTAGATTAACTAACAGATAACAGATTCTAGCTCTTCGCTGATTGTTCTAAACATTCATAACATTGTGTAATTAAACATATCTACCCCTTTCGCGTATCTATTAAGCATGTTTCATGATAAATTACAGTAAACAAAGAGAATATACAGTAAATTCAAAAGTAAATACTAACACATAGATACACAGATAATGCTCCAAAATAGCCTTTATTATGCTCAGATATTCAATTACATACTCTTTCAACCCTTGTGCACACAGCTGCAGGGGCCCGTGCACTCAGCTGGAAACTTACCAAGGTCTCTGTACACTTAGCTGGAGGAGCCTTCCCTTTCACCTAAGTACGTAAAAAAGACTTCTCTTACTTAGATTATTCACTCATAGATTAGTTCTATATATATCTCATGACTCTCTATGACTCCTTTTTTTATCCTTCTCTATACAATACCATGGTCCACGAACCATGGGTGGGTCACAAAACAACTTACTCTTAACAAACTAAGGGGCTTTGACCTTCCTAAAGCCCCTTTGACTCCTAATGAGCTGCGCACTCTGCTCCTCAAAATGCGAAGACTTTACAATATTAACAAAACTTATACAAAATTTAACCCGAGGGGACCCTGTCCCAACAAGACACAGAAATTCCATATAGTAAATGTGGTACACAAATGGAGACACATCATTCGTTGCAAGTGATTATCTAACTTACTTCTAATGATAGAGGATTGCATTGTACTTGTCATTATGTCATTTCTAAAATGCACATGCATCTATAATGTGCCACAACACATAACCAATTGTCTATAACGATATCCAATGTAGGAATATATAATAGGTAAATATGCATTTTCTATCAAATATAACAAACACCCACTTAGGTATGAATAGTGAATCCCACTTCTCTATTGGTTTTTAAAAACTCTTGGTATTAAGTGATTGTGAAGATACTTATGATTTTGTGCTTTTAACTCTATGTGCAATAAGGATTGCAAAGTTGTCAGCAATATAAGGGTAGTTGATGTTCCCTTCCATTTTTTTTCAAGTGAAAATTAACTTGGTTGATTGGAAACAAAGTTTTTGTTTTTATGCAAGGTTTCATGGTGGTATTTATAAGTATCAATAGTTACAAAACAATCCTAAGGTAACACCTGGGCCAAGATGACAACTGGGAAAAATGGATAGGTAGTGGTAAGCCATCACAAACCAATGCATGAAGTAATATTATGGCTACTAAGAATTTATGGTGATCAAATAGGAAGTTTAAGTCATCCAATACAAATTGGCTATCTTTCTTGTGACAACTCACATCAAGACATACACTCTACATAAGGGAAATATTTTACAATGTAATCAAGCAAGCTAACAAGATACACATGGAAGGGTGGGTTATAATTACTTGATAAAATGAATATTATTTCAATCCTACCTATATGAAAGAATTATTTAGGTAAGACCTATGTTTGATTATGGTGTGAGTGTGTTCATACATGTACCAATGAAAGATGAGGGAGAACTACATGAATATTATAAGAGCATAAGATTCTTATTGCTAGAATTTATGTACAATCACCATGGTTTTAGAAATTGATTAGTTTGGATTGGGGGATTTTTCTAATATCTCATATTATAATCCATCCCAAGCCCATATACGTTTTATATTTACATAAATAACACTATCACTACAATTTCCTTGTAAGGCATTGAACATCATATGCATACACACTCTTCTGAATCCATTGGAAAGATTTTAGTTATGTGGAAATTTTTATGTTATTGTTATAGTTGTATAAATATGTAAGTTGAAATAAATTAATTAATTTAAAAAACATGGATTGTTAAATTAATTAAAATATATATTTCATGTTTATGAGCGAAAATATTAATCCTTATCTCTTTATCCATTAGATTTCCATGTTCATGTTATTCTCGCATGACATTATTTGGAAGCTTACATTGTTTCAACTACAATTGTCTTTGACTCTCACTTTTAGGAATGTATTCATAATGTTCTGAATGTTCTCTCCCAAAAATATCTTCTTTCAAGACATCCTCTATGTTCTTGTTTTAGAGATATTCCACCCTTGTCCAATGTGAGCTTCTAGGAAAAATAAAAAGTGAATACTTACCTTCAAACTAACATTATTCACAAATTAATTACAAACAATACTTTTAATATAAAAATTAAATCAATAATACATTACAAAGAAAATGATCTAAAAATCTATCCATGCAAATATTTGTTAGCTTGACATTTACTCTTACAAGTATCTATTTTAAGTAGAAAATTTAAGAAATTGCCAAGGGTACATATAAATAGTAGAGAAATTTAAGAGGTTGCCAAGGGTACTTATAAATAATTGTCGTCCATTTGAAAATACATAAAGAGAAAGAACACTTTTGATTTTCTAATCATGGGGTAAGAGAAAATATTCCTCTAATACTAAAATTGACATCTCTAATAAAAATAAATATTTTTGCTAACATTTCTCATTCTCATATATAAAAAAAATAAACTTATTTTTGAAATTATATATATATAATATATATATATAAGAATTATTATAATTAAAAGATTAAAAATATTAAGACACAATTTTCGCAGTCCGAAAACTAGAGGTAAAGGCAACAGGAGATGGAGTAATTTTTTGTTCCCTTGATTCATTGCACAAGGAAATTTGATTAACCTATAGGTTAAGTAGGGAAGGAAGTAGGCATTCCAATAAATTTCGTTCCCTTAATTTGTGTATTTAATTCGTTCTACAGGGACATTTGTGTAACCTGACAATTGGTTTCTATGTTCGATCTCCAAGTCAAGCAGGAATGTTTTGTATGTGATTGTATGTGTTGTGTGTTGTTGTATGTGATGTAAGTGTCTGTTTATTTGCATTCTCCATTGAATTTTTCGTTAAAAAATAAAATTGTATTGAAGTTAAAAGTTACCAAATATTTTTTTGTTATTTACTTATTTATTTTTAATATGTATTGGTTAAATTAATTTGTATTATATTAAAAATTGTAAATATTTATACTCGGTTATAGTTTTGCATTAATAATATTGATTTATTTTTTCTTTAATATTTGTTATATTATATGTGTTTCTAATAATATGATAATATGTTTCTATATATTTTCTTTATGAATTGTGCATATAATTATGTTACAAATTGTTATGAAGGTTTGTATACTAACAATATTATTTCAATGTTGTAGGTAACATAAAATTTATCAATATGAAGTTGTTCATGAGAGAAAAATATTATCTACTTTTATGTTTTTTAATGTTATAACTAGAATGATTTATATTTTTTTTGTTTAGATCGGTCTAGCAAAGAATGGACATGAACACGAACTATTATTAATAAAAGGAGTAGACTTTATTTTTTTGTGGAGAGGTATTCAACCCCTCAAGAATGCTCTAAGGAAGGTTAAATTATAAACCTCCTTTGAGTAATGTTCCTTGTGCTCATGGTTTTCATGATCTTTAGTTTATAGTAACTCCACTATGCACAAATTTAAATATTTATGGACATGAACATGAACTATTATTAATAAAAGGAGTATACTTTATTTTTTTGTGGAGAGGTATTCAACCCCTCTAGAATGATCTTAGGAAGCTTAAAGTATAAACCTCCTTTGAGTGGTGTTCCTTGTGCTCCTGGTTTTAATGATCTTTAGTTTATAGTAACTCCACTATGCACAAATTTTAATATTTTCTTTTATTATAATAATAACTTATAAACATGTTTCAAACATTTCCCTAAATTCCTACTATTAAAATTCACTCTAATATTCACTAATTATTTAAATTATTATCAATGTTTTAAATTCTCCTCACATGAAACATAAATGGCAAAGTCACTTTTATCACATAAAATATATAACATTTATTAACCTATATTTATATATATTTTTTTTAATCCTTCTATTAGTTTTTTTGTGTAATTTTTTTATTGTTTTGCTTTTTAAATTATGTATTCTAGTTTTTTTATTATAAATATGTTATTAAGATATTTATATTTAGTTTCCTTCCTTTATATTATATATATAATAAATAAAAAATTTAATATTTACATTTATATTTTATAAAATTGAAATTAAAAATGACATATATTTATTTAGAGTGTTCTAATGTTTTATTATTTATTTAGTATAAATTTATTATATTTAAATGGTTGTTGATTGGTTTTATGTTTTATTATTTATCTATAATAAATATTTTTTTTGTGTTTGTATTAACGTATGTTTTGGATTCTTTATTTTGTATGTATATGAATGCATTATTTTGAAAATTGAAATAGTGTTTTTATTAGTTGTATTTCAATAGTTAGAATTTATTTGTTGATGTTTTTATTTTGGTATGTATTAATGAGTAGGATATTTATTTCTATATGATGTGTGTAAATTTATTACTGCGAATGCTTGTTGTTTGAGTATTCCCTTAGAATTAGAGTGATGGTTTCTTTATAAATGTATTTTTTGAAAAGTTGTGTGTGTTATTTCGAGTGTTTTTCAATGTTCTTTCATTATATTCTTGTGTGTATAAATGTTTTATGTGCTATATTTGTGTGTATAACATTTAATTTTATTCTTTATATGTGTATGAATCTATTCTTTGTTACATTGTATGTGTTTTGTTTAATGGTATTCTTTGTATATGGGTGAACATATTCTTATGTTTGTATGAATCTATTCTTTGCTACATTTGTATATAACTTGTTTACTTGTATTATTTGTATGTGTATAAATGCATTCATTATGTGTGTATGAATCTATTCTTTGCTACATTCCTATATGACTTGCTTAATTGTATTCTTTGTATGTGTATGAATGCATTCTTTATGTGTGTATGAATCTATTCTTTGCTACATTTGTGTACCTTGTTTACTTGTATTATTTTTATGTGTATGAATGTAATATTTATGTGTGTATGAATTCATTCTTTGCGACATTTGTATGTGTCTTGTTGACTTGCATTCTTTGTATGTGTATGAATGTATTCTTTATGTGTATATGAGTCTCTTCTTTCCTACATTTGTATGTGTCTTGCTTAATTGTATTCTTTGTATGTGTATGAATGTATTCTTTATATGTGTATGAATATGTTCTTTGCTACATTTGTAAGTGTCTTGTTTAATTGTATTCTTTGTATGTGTATGAATGTATTATTTAGGTGTGTATGGATCTTTCTTTGTTACATTTGTATATACATTATTTACTTGTAGATATAGGAATGTAATATGCGTGAGTATAGTTTTTCAAATATTTATTTATATGATTATAAATATATTATCATTATTGCGTATATATAAATTAATTTATAAATAATATTAGTTAAATATAACTTATAAGATACATAAGTTTTGAAATGCCTTGCAATGAATAATGTTGTTTGGTGGTGGTTGTTTTGTTGTAATCATTTTTAATATTATTTTTAATCATTTTTTAATCAAAGTGTAAATATTTAGCAATATTAATTTATCATTTTAAAATGTAAAATAAGATACATATTACAAACCATAAAAAGTAAAAAATATTAGCTCAAAGTGCAATCAATTAATGATTACCATTTATAAAGTATTATGAAAACAAGGAGACTCAAAGCTTTTCAAACCCTTAAAAAACGAAAAAAAACAATAACATTATATTTATAATGACATCAATTTACTTTAATAAACATTGAACTAATTATTAATATTAAAATCAATGCGAATAAATAAATTTAATTAATTGTATTTAAAAAGTTTCATTAATTTTTCATTTATAATTTTCCTATACGTATAATTTAATAATATATGAAAAATATTAATCTAAAAATTTGTTAATGATAATCATTGTTTTAAATATAATAAAGAAAATAAAATAAATGTAATTATCAACATCATAATATATATACTCAATCTTAATCACATGCATTAAATAATATTAACCATAATAAGTGTAATGTATGTGAAAATGCCACTTTGTAAGTAAATGTGTAGTGTTTGTGGGTGTGTGTATGTTTATGTGCACCCTATGCAGTGTTTGTGGGCGTGTGTATTTTTGTGTGCACCCTATGTTTGTTATATGCAAGTATGTATGTGAGTGATTGTGTCCCATTGGCAATAGATTATGTGGGTGACAGTGAGTGATTAGTCTCATTCCAATAATAAACCATTTTGGGTCATATAAGCTCTCAAACCTTATTAGCAGAGATTTTACATCTCAAAACCAAGAAAAACTTTCTATATAATGTTTTTTAGTTTATTTAAAACATAACATTAACTTAAAAACATTATACCAATTTTTTAATAAATATTTAAATAATTTTTTTTTTGCTAAAAATATGATTAAATATACTAGTTTAAAATAAAATTAAAGGCAAAATTATAATATATATATGACTATATAACCAACGTTTTTCAATTATAATTAATATGGTATTAAAATGTTAATTAAAAAATATTAAAAAAAAATTGAATATTTATTATTATGTTTTATATTAAGATTAAAATATAACATTATAATTAAAAATATTAAAAATTTAAATGATTAAAATATATTTTGTATATATATATATATATATATATATATATATATAATATATTATATATATATATATGATATATAATTATATATATATATTATATCCAACTGTATATTGATTATACTTGTCCAATTTTGTATGGTTAGAGATGTGTAAACAGTAATGTCTGAGAATAAAGTCAATTATTTAAGCTAAATAAAAAAAGTTAATATAATGCAGGATGTGAATAATTAAGATTAAATTGAAAAACTAATATTAATGTAATGGAAACATTGTTTACCGTGTCAAAAAAATGAGAGTAAAAATAATAAAATAAAAATTACCCTATAAAAATAAAATAAAAATGACCCATGGAATTGAGAACCCATGGTGTTAGTTTGATTTTTACAAGAAACTTTTTAGTAAAGTCCATCTACACACAAATGCAATCATATGTGGGTTTTAAGTATTGTTTTATATCATTTTTATGATGATAAAATATACTTAAAACATTTCCTATAGCTTTCAATGATGAAGGATTCCATAGATGCAAAGGGTGATTAAGAAGCCCAAACTGGAGTGATATAAATTGTAGTTGAAAAGGGGTCAAAAGAGGGGAACCAGGGTTGCATAGTAAACCCCACACTTCCCCAAGACCACGGACTAGAGCCAAATATCAACTCTTGATCTTCAAATTTATCACAAAAAAACCTATCGCTAAGCGATATATATTTAGCTCATCTAAAATTAGTAATTTCTAATGCTCAAAAATTTAGGAGTGAAGATATACTAAATGCAACCATAAACCATTAAATATGCATATGAATCCACACTATGAGAAGAAATTTGCATCCCTGAATGCTTCAACCACCAAAGGAACCTTAAAACGAAGGGGTTTCATGAACTAATGTCCTTGAGAAAGGAATTCTAGTTGCACATTTCATAACATCACAAAAATATGGGGGAAACTGAGATTTACAGGAGTCCTCTATGATTGAGGAAGGAGTGACACTCCTTTTAGCATTTTCTATAGCAAGAGACATATTCAAGCTAGTTAAGGATGGAGCAACACACTTCACAACAATATTTCCTATAGTGAAGGGAAAAATGGGCTTGTTTCCATGGAGAAGGGTGAGCTCATCCCCTTATCTGAGATCATGATCTTAAATGTAGCCATTGATGAGGGAAACGTTGAGGACATGAGAATAATAGAGGATGAAGTCACAAAAGAGTTCAATTTTCTAGTTGTTATGGAAGCTGAAAAATATATGAGTAGACTAGGGTCTTTGACGAATAAAGAGGAGTGATACGATATTGTAGCATAAGAGGTGTTCGCCATCTACAAATCTTTGAGAGAGAAGGATGAGAAGAAACTAGTAAGGGAAGAACCCTATTCACTACAATAGAGAAGCCCCACTCCACCATTAACACGTTATTTTTTCACTCCTCATATAATTTATTTTATGTGATGTAAACTGTGTAACATTTTTGTTTGTTTGTTTTGGCAATCATGTGCATCTACCTCAAGCACTACCCCCTCATAATTTTGGCCAAATGAATTTTCTTCTTCCAATGTTTAAGCTTCTCACGACCCTCCATCACATAAGTTACATATCACTAAAGAATGTTCAAGAAATGTGGCTAGCATTCCCATTGCCTATATCATTGTTTTATTATTTTATCAGTATGATACATGCTTCATTACTGATGCCAATTCAACACTAATTATTTAAGAAAATGTTGACTAATTAGGATGACCCATGTACACCACTATGCTTACATATTTTACTTAATCTTGTCACTATATTTCTTTCCCATGCCACTTGACCCTGAGATCTTGTATTTTTGAATTGCTCACTTTTCCTCAAAATGACCAACAATGCCTTTAATATAAAATAATGATCAAACTTGAATGCCACTATGTATTTATTTGTGTTTTTCAATGGATTCAAATTCCACCATTTGGGTTAAGATAGAAATTTTTATCTTGGATATCTCTATTGCTTATACTTCATTTGAGCCACAGAAATTCCATATAGTAAATGTGGTACACAAATGGAGAAACATCTTTTGTTGCAAGTGATTATCCAACTTATAGTGATGGAGGATTGCATTGTACTTGTCATTATGTCATTTTTGAAATGCACATGCATCTATAATGTGCCACAACACATAACCTATTAGTCAAGGTTGTCATTGATGTCAATATGGCATTGATGTGATGGAAAATATTCTTGTGATGTGTGATGTTCCCCTAACCCCAAAGAAATCCTAGCTTTACATAATTCTCTATCCCTAGTTAAATCAGCCTTTATTGTATAAAAATAAATACTCTATTAAACTAGACTCTTAATTCCCAAACACCTACGAAAACATCATATAAATATGAAGCTTACCATTACCATATAACATGACTTTTTTTAATGACAGACAAACATGACATACTTGTTCCCTATGACCATACATAGAAGACAATGTATAATTGTAGCATGTACATAGAAGATGGGATACAATGGAAGACAAGGCCTTTTGCATGGCAGACAACACTTTTGAGGAGATATAATAGTCACATGGTAGACAAGTTTTTAGCATGATCTATTTTTTCTTTTTCTATCTTTCACATGGAAAGCATATAATGCATATAAATCATGGTAGACCAATGAAAATTTGTTAAATAAAATCTCCCCTTAATCATCCCTATGTTAGATACTAAAGATATGACTATCCATTAATTTACTTAGAAGGTTGGATACTCCATAAACAATGATGCTTCAACGATAAGATTAATTTCAATATTCAATTCATAAGTCGACCTTATTCATGTCGGCTCGAGCTTGTCAGCTCCTATGAAAGGATGTGTCTTTTCATTCAAAGTAAAATCTATATTAATAAGAACTCATGGACCTTCATTTCTCTTACTATAATTCGGTCATCCATCACAGAGACACATGAACAGTTTACAACTCATGAACTAGAAGCACTGATGAAGACTTGTGAAGGATTTTTGGGTTAAAAACTATATCTATCATTTGAATTTGTAGCAAGCATAGGGTCATGCTTTCAGATCTGTTTTAGGAGCCTTCTAAGACATATATCCATAGATAGGTGACAAATTAAGGGCTAAAAACATCACAAAATAAGGGATGGATATCTTGTTTAGAAACGCCTCTCCTTACAGGCACCTACAGGGGCTCATACATAGCGTTAACAACTCAGATATGTGGAAGGATTATAGCTCAATTGTGTAGACAGTTTTGTGGAGATTTGGAGGGTCGGATCACCCACTTTAATAACTTTGTTCTACACTCTAGATAGCTGCCTATGGAAGACCAAAGTCACATTATTGTGACAGTCATCTAATCTTCGGTCTAGAGACTTGTTTAGGACCTCGATTGATCTACACTTCACTTGTAGCTTAACTCTATGGAGGGCTCAGAATAAAAGAGACTCACACTTGTGGAAAATTTGCAAGTTTAAGGGTAGTCACATTAGTTTGCAGCCCGGTAATAGATATCTCAAACAAGTGTGGAAGTTACCTAGTGCAGTAAGCTCAAACAACCACCTTTGATATAGCTCTGATATCTGGAGTTATAATTGCTCAAGTTATTGAACTGTGATCCGAAGTATAGCAACCTGTGGAAGTAGTGCTCAAAGGAAAATTTGGTCAGTGACCATTATATAACAATGATACATGTGATAGATAAAAAGACTCTGCCTCTAAGATTGGAAGTAAATATTTCACATTGGTTTGTAAGAACTTGTTTTTGGAAACATCTCTTGATAGAATTTTTCATATATTGAAGTGGATTTTGAGCTACTTTGAGAATACTCTTGAAGACAACCTTGGAGTGGTCTCATTCAAAATCCTTTTGTATTGACTTAAGGATTTGTGGACTAGTCTTTAGAGCATCATTGAAGTAATACCTTGTTGAGCAACAAATCTCTAGATAGCAGATAGTTGACATACCTTGGATGAGTAAAGTATTTGGAAAGTGGACTACTAGGAGTCCTAGAACAGTGAAGTATTTGTACAGTAAAGTGTTAAGAGCCTTGGGCAATGAAATTTGGAACTCTGGGAGAGTTCTTGGGGTATCATATTATAAGACACTCGTAGAGCTTCCTATTAAAGATACCTTGGAGGTTACTTGAAGATATTTGGAAAACTTGTAGAAGTTGGTCTTGGAGATATCGTTGAAGACCATGATACACTGAAGCCATCATGAGGTGACCTTGAAGAATTTTTGTTTGGGTAACATGAAGAGTAGTGGTGACATCTTCATGTGAATAAAAAGGTTGTCATTGATGACATAATGTGGAGACTACAGTAAAGATGAATATTGGCAAGGCTCAGTGAAGAAGACCTTGGGAGTCTTAAAGTAGAACGAAACAGATATTGATGAAGTGAAGTTGAGGGTTGGAGCCCAAGAGGTTGGAACCTTGAAAAGACAAGGTTGGTGCCTTGAAGGATAGGGTTGGAGCCCTGGAGGATTGGAGTCCTCGAGAACCCAGGTCAAAGCCTAAACCAGATATAGGGTTGGAGCCCTTGATGTCGGTGCCTCAAAGTTGGCGAGGTTGGAGCCTTGGCAATCCAAGTCGGTGCTTGGAAAATACAGTTTGGAGCCTGCGAGATTGAATATTGGTGTCTTCCTCTAGGGTTGGAGCCATACACAAACATTGTACTTGATTTATCAATATTAATAAAAGTATTTATTCTTATTGTTCATTTTGTGTTCTAATTATATCTGATCTAACTAGTGAAAATAACAATTGAAAATGAATATTGATTCACCCCCCTCCCCCTCTCGGTATTTCTAGCCATTGGTATTAAAGCCAATACCTTCACTCAAAAACTAACAGCTTGAAGGTTGATCATTAGAACACAAATGGTTAATCCAAGGAATAAAGTCTCCAACCCTCCTAAAGATGTGTCTCTCTCAACCACCAGAATTGAATTCAATCAATTTGTGAAGGCTCCATTATTCATTGGAAACTTTGATATATGGGAGGCAAGAATGAAGAATTTCTTAAAGACTCAAGGCATTTAATTTTGGAAATCAGTGATTTATAATATCATGATGGATGGATAATCCAAGGAACATAATACAAGAGAAATGAAATCAATCTTGAATGGGCTACCTAAATCTATGAAGGCCAATTTTGAAAAATGTTCATCGGCAAAAGGTGTTAAGAAATTTACTGCATCACATAAATAATTACTGAGATGAATATATATAAGAAAATAACCAGCAACAACCATAAACACATAAACACAAATGTTTATCTGGGGAAACCCCAAATCTAGGGAAAAACTAAACCTAATAAGATCTCATTAGCATTGGCCAAAACCCTGGTCAATCTGACCAAGTGAGCCTTCACTGCTCATCTCCAGGTCTTGCATTACAATGAAGTCCTTCCAACCTTTTATAAGCTCCATTACATATAATACCACAGGCAGAATACTATGGGTGCACAATACCATGTGTCCCAAAACCATCATTGTTTAACCTCGTCAACTTTGACTCTATCCTGAGTCAAGTTTACCTAACAAAAGGCATATGGGATAAACTTCATGATATTCACTCAAAAGGAGCATTCACAATTATCTCTAGTCAATCAAATGATGGAAAACAAGAAGGAAATCTAGAGCCCATCAAGGAAGCTAAAGATAAGAGTGATGACATCAAGGCTAAAGAAGTCCTAGAAGATGAAGAGAATGAAAAAAGATTTTGAAGAACATATCATCACTAAACTTATGGCTACCATGGAAGAGATTAACAATTTGAAAAAGGAAAATGAGGAACTTAAGAAGAAAGCGCAAGTTGGTGACCAGGACAAGACAAGGAAGAAATTTGATCTTGTCAAGCTTAAAGTACACTAAGTCTTATTATCTCTTGAACAAAGGCACAAGATATTGAATAAACTTGAAGCAAAGATTGGTCAATACAAGGAAGAGGTATCCTCCCTCAGATATCAACTAGAAGAAGCATGGAAATAAGAACAAGGAGCTCAGAAGGTGATGGGAGGTTTGACATTCATAGAAGGACAAGTTGATCAAGAAGAAAAGGAGAGAAACACAATGATATGCCAACTAGAAGAAAAGTATGATGACATCAGCAAGTTAAAATCAGAAATCACTTCTCTTAAGGCCCAATCATATGAAGTAACCAAGATGAAGGAAGAAATGGAAATCATTCTATCAAAGAAGGATGAAGAATGCAAGAAAATTAAGGAAGAAATTGCCTTAATTCTTAAAAAGGAAGTTGACTTGCTAAATAAGAACTTGAAAAGTTCTCAAACCCTAGATGACATCCCAAGTCATCAAAGGTCTCCCCTTGATAAACCAGGTCTTGGTTATGCAGGCGAATCCTCAAGCAAGAATTATAATGCTTCAAACAACAAGGATGTGAGGAATTCTAGAAGAAATGTTGATGCTCCCAGCAAAAGCAAGAGTCAAGTTGAAATTGGAAGAAATCTTACTCCAAGAAGAAATGCAGATGGTGTCAAGGATACACGAAGTAATGGTTATCATCAAAGGATCCCAAGGCAAAAATAATTTAGAAGTACATCAAGGAAACCTTCTCTCCCATGTACCAAAGTATATTTCTTGGTTATTACTATTCTTGTACAAACTTTGGGCACATGGGAAAAGATTATAGGGCATATCACAAAGATAAATATAATGGTCCCCGTTAATCTCCAAGAAGAAATTTTGCAAGACGAAGTCATGAATTCTTATTCATGAACAACATAGAGTGCTTTAAGTGTCATAACAATAAACATGTGGCATGTGATTGTAACTTGAATTAGGCCCCTACACAAGCTAGAACCATGCCATAGAAGAAAGTTACACAAGTATGGAGAAGGAAGTAAAAACAATTTGGAAGTCTCTTGAATTCTCCAACCAAAAACACATGTTGTAGACCTAATCCTTGATAATCTAAGAATTTGACAGTAAGACTCTACCAAAAAGAGACCATGCATACGGTTAGGGGGAGCTTGTGATCCTTGATTATTCTTGCAAAAGCTATTTGTGAAAGGGCATTATGAAACCTTTGATGAGTCACACATGGACAATCATCCTTGATATATAATCTATCATGGAGAAACTCCATTAAAGAACATGATCCCTTACTCATTTGATGGACTATTGTTGAGGATCTCTTCAATTTGATCACTAAGAAAGTAATATTTCTTAAGCTAGAGGATTTTATACAGACAGGGGGAGTCGGTTCATGACATGAAGAAATGTAGACACGTCTATCATGGACCACATTTCTAGAAGGAAGAGCACCATGACAGGGGGAGTAACATACCCATGAAGAAAAGAAGTAGTTTGACAAGGGGATTACTTGGGCACCCCGTTTTCCATTGATTACAAAGGGGGAGAGAATGTTGGAAGGGCAAGAACGTTACCATCAATGGAAAAGGGGAAGATTATTAGTCATGGTTGTCATTGATGTTAATATGGCATTGATGAGATGGAAAATATTCTTGCGATGCATGATATTACCCTAACCCTAGGGAAATCCTAGATTTACATAATGCTCTAACCTTAGTTAAAGCAAACACCAATCCTAATCATATCCAAACTATTGAATAAGTTCCAAGTGTGAAGACCTTTCATATAATATCCTAGCCTTATTGAACCATACACACCATATATACATGAATACAAAAATCCTAGATGAATCTTTAGGCATTAAAATATTAATGCAAGTCCCATATAATATCCTAGCATTATTGAAGCATACACACCATATATACATGAATACCCAAATCCTATAAAATATACCTTTATCCATAAAATGGAAATCCTTTTTTATGATGGTCTTATTATAAAAATAAATACTCTATTAAAATAAACTCTTAATTCCCAAACACCTACAAAAACATCATATAACTATGAACCTTACCATTACCATATAACGTGACTTTGTTTAATGGAAGACAAACATGACATACTTTTTCCCAATGACCATACATGGCAAACAATGTATAATTGTAGCATGTAGATGGCAGATGGGATAGAATGGAAGACAAGGCCTTTTGCAAGGTAGATAAGACTTTTGATGAGATATAATAGTCACATGGCAGACAAGTCTTTAGCATGATCTCTTTTGTCCTTTTCTATATTTCACATGGAAGGCATATAATGCTTATACATTATGGCAAAGCAATGAAAATTTGTTAACTAAAATCTCCCCTTAATCATCCCTATGTTGGCTACTAAAGATATGACTATCCATTAATTTACTTAGAAGGTTGGCTCCTCCATAAACATTGATGTTTCAATGATAAGATTAATTTCAATATTCAATTCATAATATTCATGAGTTGTTGAGGCTAAATTTGTTAACTAAAATCTCCCCTTAATCATCCCTATGTCAGCTACTAAAGATATGACTATCCCTATGTCGGCTCCAGCATGTTAGCTCCTATGAAAGGACGCGTATTTTCATTCAAAGTAAAATTTGTATTAATAAGAAATCATGGACCTTCATTTCTCTTACTACAATTTAGTCATCCATCACATAGACACATGAACAGTTCACAACTCATGAACTAGGAGAACTAAAGAAGACTCGTGAAGGATTTTTGGGTTAAAAATTATATCTATCATTTTAATCCATAAAAAGCATAGGGTCATGCTTTCAGATCTATTTTAGGAGCCTTCTAAGACATATATCCACAGATAGGTGACAAATTAAGGGCTCAAAACATCACAGAATAAGGGA
>APFE031190809.1:0-30260 GCA_000404065.3 Pinus taeda | reverse complement strand
GTTGAGAAACAATGGAAAACCCTAAACATCCAAAAACCTAACCCTAGAAGATGAAATGCCAAATTGTGGGCCTCGTTTGGGTGAATTGGTACATCAACTTCCCGGGGTTGTAACTTTGCATACGATCTCCATTTGACGCGTACAATATCTCGTTAGAAAGATCTATTTGAGAACTATAACTTTGGGAAGAGCAACATCGGTCCATGGACCCATGTTGCTCCTAGTTTTCCCAAAAAACATCGATTAGGGCCTCAAATGGCTCCAGAAGTTTAGGACCCGAAAAACTGCTAAAAATAGTAAACTGTGCTACAATTAAGGAAACTGAAAAGCTAAAAGAAACAATGGTGGGGGTCCAAGTGGACTCGGTGGGTGGCCACCAATATCCACCTGGATCATTCCTCGCCCCTTAGGAAGCAATGGTCCCCATTGCGTTGAGTTCCTCCATGGGATGAGGAAACTTCTACTGAACTTGGTCCTTGGTGAGCCACCTGCCTTGGTGAAGGAGTTGGCATGCTTTAACAACTCGATACAGTTGGATGTTCTGCTGGCGAGTGTGCTTGATCTATGTGTCCATGATCCAATCAGTTGCAACTTGTTTAATGAAATCTGGATTTAACTCTATGGGTGCGAGCTATTTTGCAATGTCGGATGTGTTTAGTAATGGTGGAAAGTATGGCCGAAGGCGGTCCACATTGAACACTGGGTGCAGGCCAAGGAATGGAGGAATGCTGAGCTCAAATGAATTTTCTCCCACAGCCTTGGTAATGGTGTAAGGACCATATCAAAGTGGTCTAAGCTTCCGATAGGCTCTGGTAAGGTGTTCCTTTTGCAAATGCAACCGGACTTTGTCGCCCACTTGAAACTTGTGTGGCATCCGATGTTGATCATGTCGCCACTTGTACTTGGCATTTGATTTCTCCAGAATGTCATGGACTTGCTGGCAAATATGTTGGATGTGATCAATGAAGCTATTTTCCTTATCTGTTTCAGATTGGACATGAGCCGAATCTGCATGAGTAGTTGCAAATGGCATGGCCACATCAATGGGACATAGTCGTTGGAATCCCAAGCCCACCTGAAAAGGGTTATGGCCAGTCGAGCTGTGGAGAGCCCGGTTGTCGCTGTGTTGAACATAGGGGAGGATCTCATCCCATGTGCGTGGATGCTTTGAGTTGTACATGCGCAGAATGTGTATAATCATCCTATTGACAACCTCTGTCTAGCCATCAGTTTTAGGATGGAAGGTTGCAGACTTAGTGAGTTTGGTGTCTAGCATCGACCAGAGACTGGACCAAAATGTACTGAGGAACCTACTATCCCGATCTGAGATGATAGACTGTGGGATCCCAAAGTGCACCCACACTCGTTCAAAGAAGAGTTTAGCTGTGGCTTTTGCTGTGATATTCTTCTTACAGGCCGCCATAATGGCCATCTTTGAGAACTTGTCGATGACCACAAAAACACAGTCGTTTCCAGGCTTAATGGAAGGAAGGCTTGACATGTAATCCATGGAGATGGATTCCCAAGGTCAACTAGGGGTAGGTAGTGGGGTATAGAGGCCTTGCTTCTTGACTGTCAGTTTGGCAATGGCACAGGCAGTGCATGATCTGATGTACTTCTCGACATCCTGTCGAAGATTCGGCTAGTAGAAATACTTTTGTAGTACTGCCACCATTTTCTTGACCCCAAAATGCCTACCATCCCGACTATAGTGTGCTTCCCAAATCATCTTGGCACGCTCGCTTGAAGGAACACAAAGGTGACCCAGGTGGCATTACATGGCAGCCTTGAGGTGAAAATCTGGAACATGCTGACCCTCCAAGAGTGTTTGGTATGTGTGGCCAAAGTCTGGGTCACTTTTGCAGAGAAGTGGCCAATCAGAAGTCTCGTGCCCACAAGAGTTGAGCACGGTGGTTAATGACATGATCGGTGGTCGACTAAGGCAATCTGCAACATTATTGGTGGTACCCTTCTTATACTTGATATTCAGAGGAACTGTTGCAGGTATGTGGACCATTTCTGATGGCGATCATTCTATAATTTCCCTTGGGTTTGTATGAAATGGAGGGGTCGGTGGTCTGTGTGGATGACCGTTTCCTTCCCCAAAATGTAATGTGTCCATTATCGGCAGGCCTGCACAATGGAATACATCTCTTTGACATAAGTGGGATACTTCTGGACTGTGTCTGAAAGTTTCTCACTGTGATATGCAACTGGATGCCAGTGTTGAGTAAGGACTGCGCCAATAGCATAGTCAGAGGCATCTATCTCGACCTCAAATGGTTGTTGCAAGTCTGGCAATGTGAGCACTAGTGCTAAGTAGAGGCGGTCTTTCAACTCTGTGAATGCCTTCTGTTGAGATTCAGACCAAAATAATTTTTCTTTCACTCCTCCCTTAGTGACTTGACACAAAGGCCAAGTGATATGAGAAAATCCCAACAAGAACCCGTGGTATAAGTTGGCAAGACCTAGAAAGCTGCAAAGCTTTGTTAGAGTGGTTGGAGAGGGCCAATCCTGAATGACTTGGATCTTGGATGGATCCACATGCACCCCCTGTTCATCAATAATGTATCCTAGATACTGAACCTGGGTCATGCCAAAAGTGCATTTCTCCAAATTGGCACATAACTTGTGTTGCTGCAGTGTTTGGAGAACCTGTCAGATGTGTTAGAGGTGCTCTTCCCAACTCTGACTAAAGATTAGGATGTCATCCAAGTATACCACTACAAATGAGTTTGTGAATGGCCACAAGATGTGATCCATTACCCTCATGAAGGTTGCAGGAGCATTCGTCAATCCAAAAGGCATAACCAACAATTCGAAAAGGCCCTCCTTGGCTTTGAAGGCAGTCTTCCACACATCGGAGAGTTCGATTGGTACCTGGTGATATCTTGACTTCAAATCGATCTTGCTGAAATATTTTGCCCCCTTTAATTGGTCCAGGATGTAATCGATCCGTGGGATCAGGTACCTATTACAGACAATGATCTTGTTCAGTGCCCGATAGTCAATACAGAGTCTCCAAGTCCCATCCTTCTTCTGTACCAACATGATCGGGCTCCCACAGGGTGATGAACTTGGACGAATGTGACCTTTCTATAGCAGCTCCTGAGTCTGCCTCTTGATTTCATTGTTCTCAAGAATGGAGCGCTGATAGATTGGTCCATTAGGCAGCGGTGCACTTGGGGTCAGATCGATGGAGTGCTTGACCTGACAGTGCAGAGGAACCCCTACGGGGGAGGTGAAGATGTCCTCATACTTCTCCACGACCTTGTCCATCTGTAGTTGTCATGTGGAGGGGCCTTGTCCAAAGGTCGTGGCCACTATCTTCTTCTTTCCTTGAGGGCGTATCATCAGGAAAACAAATTTCCCAGTTTTGGAAATGAGCTTACTGCATTGTTTTGCAGTAACCAAAGAGATGGTGCTAGGTGGTGCTACCTCCGGTATCCTGTACAACTTATTTCCTGCCTTGATTCATACACAGCATGTCGCTTCCACAAGTATGGTTGTCCTAATAATACATCACAAACTTCAAGGGGAGAAACGTCACATAATACCTCATCTGTGAAGGGCTTGATGTTGTATGGAAGGCGACATTGCTGGCTCCCGCGAAGATCTCGTCCTTGGTGAAGCCACCCAATGGTGTACGGTTGTGGATGTGCTGTGGTTAGTAAGCCTAGCTGCTTCACGACCTCTGCCGAAATGAGGTTCTTTTGTTTCCCACTGTCGATAATGAATCGTAGCGGGGATCCCTTTACCCACATCTGGGAGTGGAAGAGATGCTCCTCCTCTGGATCTTCGGGTTCCTCCTTTTGGATCTTCATGCTGGCAATGGTGGCATTGGGCTCCGCATCGATAATATGCTTCCCTTTGTCATTCCCCTTGTCGGGTTCTGACTCAAAGTTGGAACATGCATCTGATTCTGAAACCTTTAGCTCAACCACCAGTGACTGCTTGGCCCGACACTCACTTGTGTTGTGAGTGGAGCTCTTATGGAACTCACACCATTTTCCCGTGTCCTTTTTCGGCTACGCAACACTGTTTTTTGCTTGCAGCTTTGGCGAGTTGTCTTTGGCTAGCCCGCCTTGGCTTTGTCCTTTGTTCTGCAGTTTGAGGGCACCTTTCCCTTGCTTCGGATTTGCAGATCGAAAGTATCGCTTCTTCTGTTTAAACTTTTGCTCGACCTTGATGACATATTGGTTTGTTGTGTCGAGTGAGGAGATGTTCAGGAATTCTATTTCTTCCTGGATGTACTTGTACAGGAAGCCGTGACATTTGAGTATCAAATGCTACTCCGAATCTGTGATACCCAACGTTGTGCGAAGGGTATGGAAAATATTGGTAAACTCCGACACGTCTTGGTCCCTTCCCTGCCGCAGCATGGTCCACTTTATGTATTGATCCTCATAACTTCCGACAGGTAGTACTGCTTGTTGATGGCATCCTGGAATGAATTCCAGGTGGGTGCATCTGAAAATAGTGAGTTGGTACTTTCATCCTTTTGCTCGCAGTAGGTTTCCCACCAATCCTTGATGTGGGGTGCTGCTTTGAGAAGAGCGAAAATAATCTTTTCCTGATTGGAAAAATCATGAACAAATAAATAACCCTCTAGCAGATTTAACCATTTATCGACGACATTTGCATCTATCTAACCCTCAATTATGGGGATTTCAAAATTAACTTGTACCTTAAATGGTGTGGCATTTCCATAATAGTTGCGGGAAGCCGATGCATCGCCCCTGGGTAGCCACTGAAGGATCTGGGTAAAGTTGTCCATCATCGCGTTCCTTTGTCGCTCAAGGGCTTCTTTGAGCAATATTTTGATAGGATCTCCTGCTCCTCTGTCTTTCTTTTCATCCGCCATGGGAGGCCATTGGGTTTTGCGAGGCTTTTCTTGCAAAGGTTCGACCAGTTCAAGCCCTAACTCCTTATATCCCAATGTCGTTGGGGACATGCAAAGAAAAATAGAGAAAAAGCAGACCGCTCTGATACCACTGATTCAGATTTAAACAGGAATGCAACAAATTACAGAGATAACCATAAACACAAAGATGCAATGGAAATAATACTTCATTTCATTAATGTAAAATACTGAGATATGCTTACAAACAGAAAATGGAAAGAAACAGCTAGGGCGATGGTAGCTTATCTCTAAGAAGAGATGTGGTAGTTACATGCCTCTGAAATGTGTTACAATGAGGCTCGAAGGCATATTTATTATTGAGAAACAATGGAAAACCCTAAACATCCAAAAACCTAACCCTAGAAGATGAAACACCAAACAGTGGGCTCCGTTTGGGTAAATTGGTACATCAACTTCCCGAGGTCGTAACTTTGGCATACGATTTCCGTTTGACGCATACAATATCTCGTTAGAAAGATCTATCCGAGAAATACAACTTTTGGAAGAACAACATCAATCCATGGACCCATGTTGCTCCCAAGTTTCCCAAGAAACATCATTTAGGGCCTCAAAATGGCTCCGGAAGTTCAGGACCAAAAAAACTGCTAAAAATAGTAAACTGTGCTACAATTAAGGAAACTGAAACGCTGAAAGAAACAATGGTGGGGGTCCAAGTGGACTTGGCGGGAGGCCAACAATATCCACCTAGATCAGGTTGCAATGCCTTTGCTATAGGTAACTATTTTACCCAATCCACCTCTTTTTCTTCCTTGTCTTCTGCTATGTCATTTGTCTGTCACTTTTCATACAAGTACAAATCAGCAACATTGAAAATTGGAGATATTCCAATACCAGGGGGTAACTCAATTTCATATACATTTGCAGAAAATTTCCTTAAAACTCTGCATGGTCCAATCTTCTTGAATTTCAATTTGTTATACTCCCTTTTTGGAGATCTTTCCTTCCTTAGGTGTGCCAAAACCAAATCTTCAACCTCAAAATTTACTTCTCTCTTCTTCAAATCTACTTTGTTATTGTACATTGTGTTATTGTCCTGTAGCTGTTGTTTTACCTTTTCATGTAATACTTGAATCTCTGAAGCAAAATCTTCTCCTAAAGCACTCCTCATTTTAGCTTTACCCAAATATCTCAATTCAGACACTCCTCTTGGGTGCATTCCATAAACTATATGGAATGGACTTTGCCCTGTACTCCTATTAGGAGAATCATTATAAGCATATTCAGCCTATGCCAATACTTGATCCCACTATTTCGAATGTTCACCTTGTTAGTGCCTAAATCTACCTCAGGCTGAGAAACATAGGTCTAGGGTAACATCAAACCACGCTTAACTTGGTAGCTAGCCCTACCAGGTTGGGAGAGGGATCTCTCCTTGTCAATCTCAAAGAAAATATGGCAAGTAAAGCTTGAGATAACTGATATGAATTCTAATTTTAGGCTAGATATGTTTGCTTAGAGGATTTTGTTTGATTTTAATGGTTGGTTACTGGATCAGATGGGGAAGGCAGTTTTGGGTCCGAGAAATCAACTCAGATTTGCAGAGGTTTCTGTGGGACGAGGTAGGAAAGTGTTTTAGCACTTTGAAATGAATGTGATGGTGAGTCTAAAGCCTGGTGAGGAGTTGGAAAGGGCATGCAAATGTCATGAGTCCTCTTCAAACAACAGAAAACATTTAAAACTAAATAAACCCCAAGGTAGAGCACTGAAACACCAATGGATTCCACCCTTTAATCTTGATTCATTTAGTTATGCAGAAGAATATATATGATGTCATATATACACATAAGATAAACTGAATAACAGAGGAGAAAACAATGCTAATTCAAATTACCATAAGAATCCCATAAAATTATGCAAAACCCTGGTTCATTTCCTTGCCAAACTACAGAAGTGATGTAAAAAGTATCTCAATGCATCCACAAGAGTCCAACCTTTACAAATGACTAAGAAAGTGCAAGATATAGGCATCAAACCACCTATGCTAGCCATCAAGGGTCGAATCCATGAGTCAAGGAGCTGTTTTCAACAAGATCTAAACTAGGAACTGATGTATCTACCTCCTTTAATCATTTTTCATCATTTTTACATCACAGTACATCAAGTTACATCATATTACATTATGAATTTACTAAAGAGATAAGAAAAAGTCAAACTGGTAGAAAACTAGGCGAAATTCTGATTTTTAAAGCAAAATTGGCAAAATTTTGCCTGATGCGCAGCACCACTTCAAGGATGAGTTTGAAGGTCTTCCACTTCACCAAATTAGGTCCAAGATGACTTTTTGGAAAGCTCTGACTATCTAATTTTTAGGACAACTGAATTTTTGGATTTGGAGTCCATTTTCCCCTTCAAAAATCACTTCTCCCAAGACTGGTTCTTGTGGGTCCAAAAAGTGGCAGAGAGGGCATTTTTTAGGTGTTTTTTGCCCTTTAGGTGACCCAGATCTCCTCCAAATTTCATGAAACTTTCTGGGTTCAAGTATTTTTCAATGAGGAATCCAAAAATGCAAGCCATTTTCCAAAATTCCAAACCAACTCAATGTGCAGTGCCACTGCTGAATATTCTTGTGTTTTGCATTTAAAAATTGTGAAATGACAAAAATTTCTCAAAATTGCTTCAAATTTGGCAAGAGGCAAGCTTACTCATTGCTTTGCTGAGCCAAGGAAGCTTTAGCCAAAATTTTAAGTTTATCTTGCTCCTTTTTGGCTTTTAAGGCTTTCTTTAACTTAGCTTTTAGGCTTTTTATCCTTGTCTTGCAAATTTTATTTTGAGCTAATTAATGATAAGCCATGTGGTGCAACATGTTATTCTCCTCGTTAGCCTTATCAAGCAGCTTCTCAAGGTGGATATTCACTCTTTCCAACCATGATTCTTGGTCAGCCTCTATTTCTTGCTCTAGTGAAGTCATCTTGATTTTTCTTCTTTTTGCCACTTTCTGGTTTTCCCTAATGGTTTGCAGCTCCATAATTTTTTGTTTGTCCTCCAATTGCTTGTTCTCTTGCTCAAGGAAGTTAATGATCCATTTAGCCCTCTCAAGGTCAAGTGATAAGGCTTGGATTCTAGCTTCTTTCTCTTAAATGATCACATCCTTGAGTCTTGAGCTTTGAGAGCCCAAATCAGTGTCATCTTCCTAAACCAAAACAAAATCCCTGTCTTGCCCTTTAGAAGGCCCTTCATCATGTAATTGCTGCTTTCCTTTGTCCTGTACCTATTCAACTGAAGAAGAAGGAAAAGCCCCTTTCACCCCAGGTGAAGATAGCATTTGCCTGTGATCCGGTGAAGAAAACAAGACCCCTTCCAATCCTAGTGGAGATAATACTCGTTTTCCAGCTGCAAAAAGACTCCTTGTGCCCCTTTCATAAGTTATAAACACATGAATGTGAGCCTCTTCAGTTTTGCTTTCAGGCTCTTTTTGTTTCCCGAAAGGTTCACCTTCCTCTCGAGGATTTGCAAAAATTTGAGGCCCCTTGAAGATTTAATGGGCAATGAAGTTTTCCCATGGCACTCCCAACTGAGTGAGCTAATGCATGACAATAATCTTGATGACGGAAAAGTGATAAATACTATTGAGCTACTATGGGCATGGTTTTATTTTTGTAATCACAGTCATCCTCTCTATGTTTTTGCATATGAAATATGGAATACTAATCATTCTGACCCTGGTGAAGTGCATAAGTAATATGATATGATAGGCATAGAGTCTGGAAAACCTACCCTCACATGTGAAGTATTTGATGATGAGTTTCATAAGTGGAACATACCCGTCCTCCAAGAACTTGAAAGGAAACACCCTGCTCAATTTACCATGATATTTGGCCTTAATATATGGTTCATAATGTTGCTTGCTGATATTCTGTCTTTTGTTCCACCTTTCCCCTACATCTGGAATTCTAGTTGCTTCTGCAATAATAGCTGGTGAAAGAGTGAAATTGATCCCAGCAAGGTGTACCATATTATTCTCCATATTTATGAAAAATTGCCTTGCTAATTCATGATGATACTTAACCCTCTCAACCATCTCACAAAACTCAAAGCAAGATTGGTATCTGAAACAAGTGTTAGCAAGGGGACAAGTAAGGAGTTCAACAATGCTAATAGGTTCCTCTCTAATAATTTTCCCACCCTTGTGAGGTCTCCTAGGTTGTACATTTCTTTCTCTTGAACTGTCACTTAGTGTTTCTTCTTCGTAGCTTGACTCACTGTTTCTTACCATGGTGCTTGGTTCCTGTCTTAGGGAAGTGATGTGATGATGATATGGTGGAAAATGGTAATGAGGGAGGACAAGGGAGATGAGAATGAAGAGATTTTACTAATGGGAAATGGAGTTGGGGAATGAAGGGATAAGTTTTGGGAAACTAGGGCTTAGTGAGGGATTTAGGGTTTGATGAAGGGAATGAGTTGTTTTAGGGGAGTGGGATATGGAAAATGGGATAAATGGAGTGATTTAGGGCAATGGAAGAGAGAAAAGGGTTTAATGGTGTTGGTTGTGATTATGGAGTGAAAGTTGTACAATGAAATGGAAAATAATGAAGACAAGCTAGGGTTTAACTTTCAAAATGCAAAACTCATGAAGAACATAGGTAGGAGATCAAATTCAGCTCAAGGACAATGATAACTTACTTGTAGAATAGAAATGCAATGCTTTTGAGGGTTATTGAGTGATTTGGAAAGTTTTGGAAAATTCTGGACCAATGCGCAACACTCTGGGCCCAATGCACAACACCCTCCTGATGTGCAGCGCCTTTGCAAATTAACACTGGCAGAAACCCTTTGATGCGCAGCACCAGGCAAATTTGCTTAGAAAACAAGGTTTTTAACTTCCTTTGCTCAATTTGCCTCCAAATCGCGATTTTTGCTCTCCAAGGGTATCTTGCACAACGAAATAATGAATAGCACTCCTTTCACTTTATAAATGGATGGCTTTTAATTTTTACTTATTTCAAACCCACTTTTCTAATGTCAAAGTCACTTTTGGTCATAAGCTCTATTTTTCATTTGAATTGACTTTTCTTGATCACTTGGTAAACTGATGCATTACTGCTTTTGCTTTTGTCTGCAGTGGCTGGAGTTAGCAAGGTTAGCAAGGGCGGCAGCTGGAACTTATTACATATAGAAAATATTTCAAATTACATAAATTTCATACATAGAAATAAAAAAACTCTGTTTTCACCTCAAAACAGAGTTTTGAGGTAAAAATCATTTATTGAGCATATCATCAGTGAAATTTTGATCTTATGAACTTATAAGACCTCCTCATGTGCCTGCTGACCTTTTATTGGGTTTTCGATGACCATGGTGGCAAACCCTATACCTAGTGAGACTAAACCCTAAAACTGGATTTTCCAAATGAAATGACAAAAAAATGACAGTAAATGAGCTAAACATGTGAAAACAGGCCAGTAGGTAAATGCCATGAGGGAAATTGACAATGAACCACTACCATCAGTTGATCCATGACCTAATGGAATGCAGCTGATCGGGTGGAACACCTAATATGCATGCAAAAAGAGAAATTTGATCACTGATGGAGGGATGAAGATACTGACACTATCATTGGCTCTAGTGGGGATGGTAGCTCCTAGGAGGTGCCAAGAACCACAGATCTCTGGAAAAGCAGATAGGTGCCTTCATCCATTGGGCAAGATGGAGTCAATAACTTCAGCAACATAAACCAATATCTTGACTCCAAACTGACTCAATTACAAAGACTGAAAACTGACTCAGATAACTAACACTAAATAACCAAAGACTGAAGCCAAACATTCACCTTTATAGCCTTCACTTTGGGCCCCAAAATGAATGAATGATGATAGTACATACTTTGCAATGAAAGAAATAAAATGGTATGTACAATGACAAAATGTGACAACAGAAAACTTCTCAAAGATAATACTGTTTCAGAAGTCCACCATTGACTAGCCCTCCTAGACAATCTTCCCCGTTCATTTCTTTGAGTAGAAAAGCATTTTGACCTTGATACACAGCAATTTTATATGGTCCCTTCCACAGATTCTCGAACTTGCCGTGCTTGCCTTTATCCTCATTTCTAGCATCCCACTTTAGCACTATGTCTTCAATTTGAAATTTGTCCGCCTTTGTCTTCAGATCATAAATCTTCTTAATTCTCTCTTACAGCCTGAAGGTATTCTAAAAAAATTTCTCTCTCGTCTGCTGTAAATGGATCATTTGGCTTATTCTTCGCTGAAAATGATCTTCCTCGCTGCCAGCTTCCTGTAGAAGTTTTATAATCAGGACTGTGAGAGATGTCGGGAACACCATGTCAATACCATATACAATCTCAAACGAAGACATGCTGATTGACTTCTTCTGACTTACTCAATCCGCCCATAGTGCATTAACCAATTTCTTATGCCAATTCTTTTTGTTTGTTTCCAACAACTTTTTTATGATGTTGACCAATGATTTGTTTGAAGATTCAGCCAACCCGTTACCTTGCGGATAATACGCAGTAGAATGTCCCAAGGTAATTTTGTATTTTCTACAAAATTCAATCATCTTTTTGGACTTGAAAGCTGCCGCGTTATTTGTAATCAGTTTGTTAGAATAGCCAAAACGTGACAAAATATTGTTTTCAAGAAGTGGGAATCGCCTCAATCCATTTTGTAAAATAATCTGTTGCTGTTAAGATCCACTTGTGTTGAGCTGAAGATGTGGGATGAATCTCTCTAATAAAATCTAGGCCCCACTGCTGAAACGGAGCACTAACTTCAACTAGCTTGAGAGGTAGAGGTTGCAACTTTCTCCTTCCCTGAAAAATCTGGCATTCATGACAGCTTGTGATAGTTTTATAAACATCAACAAAGAGGGTAGGCCAATAGTACCCTGCTCTTAAAGTTTTGTTAGCCGTCGTCTTCCAAAATAGGTGTCCTCCACAGTCTCCCTTATGAAAATCATTCATGACCTATTTTTCTTCCTCCTCGACCAAACAATTCAGCAAAATACCTCTAGGATCTTTCCAATAAAGTGCATTGTTCATAATACAAAATCTAGCAGCCTCAGTTTCAAAGTTGTACCTTTGTTTTTAGCCATCCCTGGTGGCGGTTAAAGGTGTTGGAGCACATATACAATATCTGAATACCAAGGAGAATGGAGAAAAATTTCAGATACCTGAACAAGTGAACTATCTTCAGCTTCTTTGGACATAGCAACAATTAGGTTTATGTCCAAGGCATGCAAATTAGACTCTGCCATCAATTTTGCTAGACCCTGCCCCTTGATTAGCTTTGTTGGCTTTATCTCCAAGTCATATTCTAACAAAGCTGCGATCCATTTGCCTCACCTCCCTTTCGGATCTGTTTGTACCAAAACATTTTTGACAGTTGTGTTAGGGACATAAGCAAGAATATGAGATTGCAGAATATATACTCGGAAATCTTTCAAATCTTTCACCAAGGCAAGAGCTTGCTTCTCAATAATGTTATATTTTAAGGTTGCATCTCTTATTGTCCTGCTGAAAAAGGAAATTGGATTTTCAAGTTGGTCTCTTTTCTGCATTAGAACTATTGCCATAGTATGTTCAAAAGCGAATGAAAATAATATGAAATCCTGGGAATAATCCGGGCTGATTAAAATCGGAGCTGAAGAAAGAGCCAACTTTACCAAGTTGAAAGACTTCATGGCTTCTTCAGTGCACTTGACCACATTATCTTTCTTCAACATATTTGTAATTTCCCTCAAGTGTTCTGCTAGATTTGGCACAAAACGACGTAAGAAGTTCATCTTACCGTTAAATGCTTGGATCTCTTTTTTACTACGAGGAAAATCAATTTTCTGAATGGATTCCACTCAAGTAGGATCAATGCGGATGCCTTCCTTTGATATTATGTGACCAAGAAGCTTCCCCTCGTCCATGGAAAATAAGATCTTTTTGGGATTGAGTGATATTCCATATTTTCTGTAATGCTGAAAAACAATTTTCAGATGATAAAGATGCTCCTCATCTGAATTTGAAAAGACAGTCAAATCATCAAGATACACTACTAAAAACACATCTTTTTCATTTACAAAGGCGATGTCTATAGCCCGCTGAAATATTTCACCCGCATTCTTTAAACCGAATGACATCTTGGCATAGTGGAATGTTCCCCACGAAGTGGTGAATGCTGTTTTGTCCCTGTCATCCTCATGAACCTAAACTTGATTGTAGCCGGAATACCCATCGAGCAACGACATACGAGATGCCCCAACTACTCTTTGGAGTATGTGGTCCATTTTCAGCAATGGGTAATTATCTTTCAATGGCACTTTATTCAAATTTCTGAAATCTATGCACAATCTAATCTCACTTGTCTTCTTTCGCATGGGTACTAAATTGGAGATCTAATCTGAAAATCTGATCGAAACAATTATACCAGCCTTGTACAATCGGTTCACTTCTTTTTCTATTGATGGAAGCAACTTTGGATCTATCCTTCTCAACTTTTGGTGAAATGGCTTATGATTTGGCTTAATTGGAATCAAACGTTGAATTATAATTTTGTCGTACTCCTTCAAATATGTATAGTCCCATGCAAATAAATCAGTAAATGAAGACAATAAACTAATGTATTTAGCTTTTCCCTGAGGAGGTAATTCCTTTGACAACTTCACCATCTTTGGATTTTCTGTTGTTCCGATATTCACATCTTCAACTCCCTTCTCGATCGGCACTAAGCTTGGTTTTCGGGCTACATCATCTTGATCAAATAATTCCTCCAAAGGTATAAGGCCTTTAGGGATGACGTTGTCTTTCAAATGTAAGACTTCCATCTAATTTACCTCTATTTCAGGTTCACCATCATCTTGCTCACTATCTATAGAAGTGCCTTTATATTTTCCTTTATTTTGCAGAAAATCTTCAATCTCTTTGTCATCCTGAAACATCTGTGAATATCTTAGATTATCAGGGACAACTGGGCGATGCTTCACATGAATTTCAAACTTATTGTTTGAATTCATTGGGATCTTTAAGTTACTTGCAGTTGTAGCAAGGGAATTTGCAATAACATTTTGTGCACGAGGGACACATGTCAAAGTGTGATCTGGAAACAACCTCAAAATATCTAAAACTGCATTATGGTAAGCCCTCATTCGAGGATGTTTGACTTGGTATTCACCCTTGACTTGTTTGATTACTAATTTGGAGTCGCCATAAAATGAAATTCTCTTTGCATTCAACTTCTTGAGGATTTTCAAGCTTGCAATCAGTGCCTCATATTCGTCTTCATTATTGGAACAATCAAAAGCCAATTTATATGAACAAACTCTTACATTACTTGGGACTTTATTTGGTAGGAAAACTAGACTGCATATCCAAATACCAATTCCTGCACCATCCTTACCTACTGCTCCATCAGAATCCATACTCCACAAATCGGCTTCTTCCTCCAAGTGCTAGAATTCTGCTTGCTCTTCTACCTTTGGCTGCTGTCCATCAATTTTCTGCTGCTGGCAGAATGTCGACTATTCAGTAGTACTTTCAAGCCTTTGTCTCTCTTGATCAAGTACTGCCTTGAAATTTTCTGTTATCTCTGGAATATCTTCAACTTCAACTAATTGACTATTTACATCATTAAAACCACTGTCAGAATAAAGAACAAAAGATTCTAAATCTGTATGTACATAACTAATTAGATGATTCAAAGGTTTCTCCTTGCTCGTGATCATATACTTCATCTTTTTCTTCCTATATAATTTTCTCAACTGGCCAAACACGGGAATAGTGGCATAGGAGAAATCTAACTGTAATGTCCCTTTGAGTTTTGCACCCCAACTACATCCATGAGAACATTCTTTGCTAGAATCTGATCTAAAGTCACAACTAAATCCTTAATGAGACCAACACATCTGACCCTACAGGAATCAAATGAATAAAGATCATGATACTTGCGAGTGATGTCCAAACCCAATTTTTCCATAATTTCTTTTGGCATCAAGTTGTGAGATGCTCCTGAATCAAACATGGCATTGTGCAAGACACAATCATGTAATCTAAGGCTGATGTAAAAAGGGGCTACATCACTATCCTCAGATTGGCCTTCTAATGTCGGACCAAAGATAAGCTCGGGTTGGTCATCTTCCACATTAACCATATCAGATAGGGCATCTACATTCAAAATCTTTGACACTTGACTTTTATAACTTCTATTCTTCATTAATTCAATCAAAGGTATCGACACTTTTAGCTTAGCAATCTCATTCTCTAAGCTAAAGGTTGTAGTTTTCTCTACCTCTTTGATCGGATCATCCTTATTTTCAGACTTCTCCTTTGTTGCACTTGGCTGATTTGACTTTTCATTTGCTAATTGTACTTTGTTGGAAGTAGGATCTGCTGGCTCCTTTCCTTTTTTCTGAACATTTGGAGAATCATTCTTTGGTGGTGCTGCTTCCTTTTGCTTTTGAATTGGATTGATTGGAACATCCCTACTCCTAAGTGAATACTGTCTTTGCTATGCTGTGAGTGCATTCATATATCCCCTCTAATATTCATCTGATTCTTCTTCTAGGACTGTCTCATTTGCTAATATAAAATCTTCATATTTCTGTACAGTTGGGCTTTGTGAATATTCCTCATCCTTCGTGATATAAATTGGAAAACCATCTGGTGTAAAGAAGTGATTCTCCTCTCCTATTGGATTCTCATCATCATCTGATTCCCATCCATGCACATAATTCTGCTGTAATGGTGTTTTGACTTGCTGCTGAGCTGATTGATCTTGCGCTCTTTGCTCCCGTTGTTTAATCCTGAACTGTGGCTACTGCTGACCACAGAAATTTGGGTTTCTAACTTGTGTCTCAAGCTTATCAGCAATGGTTAATCTATCAAACATCTTCTCAAGTTTGCAAAGTAAATGATCTAAGGAAGAAGCTTCTTCCTTTATGGTCACCTTCTTCTTGGTCTTCGTTCTAGCTCTCTTAGCTAGCAGATTTGCCTCTACACTCACTACAATTTTCTGCATATCTCCAATGTAGTCGGGTCTCTTTCTCTCAATTGATATGCCATGTTGGGATCAAAACCATCGGGAAACTTTATCAAAGCTAGCCCTATTGGTGGCTTGATATCAGCTGGAATAACATTATAAATAGTGTTGAATCTTACACAATAATCCTGGACACTTTCACCAACATTCATCTTTATGTTTTCATACTTGGAAAGAATTTGGAGTGGATTTTTCTTTACCTCCCAACGATCCAAAAATTGTCTATGAAGAACTGCCAATGTATTGATAGTTCCCGCGGGCAGTGCTTTGAACCACTTTCACACTTCGCCTCCAAAAGTTTGCACAAATAATCTCATAGTCACATTCTCTGCATCTATCTCATGAAGATCAAAGAAATCGCTCATCCTATCAACATGTTGTTGTGCTGTGATACCTTGGGTAGCATCAAACAATGGAATTTACTTTGGTAATCAGCAGGCATAGCATCCAAATTTTGTGGCCAAACAAGAGGTGCATATCTGGCAGCCATTGCTCGAGGTGGATTTGAAATTGGCCTTGGGGATGTAGGAGGAGTTGGAATAATGATAGTAGTCAATGTGATGGGTGTACAAGGTGTCAAAGGAGGTGAGAAAATGATAGATCTTTGAGGTGTAGAAGGGGTTGATGGGGGAGAAGAGACAACAAATCTCTGATCATATATGGTGGGCTGCACGGGAAGATTGGGGATAAAAGGAGGTTCAATAGGAATTTCTGAACTAGACACAACAACAGATGAACCAAGAGTAGCAGATGCAGATTCTAAGAACTCGGGAATATTGGTAGCCACAATAGAAGTTTGAAGATTCAAAATATAAGCATCAATTGATTTATTTGCCCTTTTAGTTTCGAGATATTGGACAAACTTCGGATTTAAAATAGTAGCACCAACTGCACTTTTAGATTTAGTTTCAAACAAAGATAGATTAAAATGTTCATCAAACAGGAGATCTTCAAGATATTCAAATATAGTTGGGCATGAATGAGATCTAAAAACCGGTATCACAGAAATTTCTTGCTGGAGAATTCTTGGAATGAGATTTGGGTTTTCATACACGGGAGGAGGATCAGGATTAGGATTGGCACTGGTGTATCATCTAGAAGCCAGTGTGTTGAATTATACCCAAAATTCAAATTGACATTACAATCTTGTCAGCCTACTGAATTCTAAACTCATCATCCAAAAGTCTAGAATTGTTTAATGTACTGGGGTAATAGTTATCAGTTCTTCCCCAGTATGGTCACCACTATGTTAGTGCTTAAATTTACCTCAGGCTGAGAAAGGCAAGTCTAGAGTAACATCAAACCACGCTTAACCTGGTAGCTAGCCCTACCAGGTTGGGAGAGGGCTCTCTCCTTGTCAATCTCAAATAAAATATGGAAAGTAAAGCTTGAGATGACTGATATGAATTCTAATTTTAGGCTAGGTATGTTTTCTCAGAGGATTTTGTTTGATTTTAATGGTTGGTTACTGGACCAGACGGGGAAGACAATTTTGGGTCTGGGAAATCAAATTAGATTTGTAGAGGTTTCTATGGGGCGAGGTAGGCAAGTGTTTTAACACTTTGAAATGAATGTGATGGTGAGTCTAAAGACTAGTGAGGAGTTGGAGAGGCCATGCAAATTTCATGAGTTCTCTTCAAACAACAGAAAACATTTAAAGAAAAATAAACCCCAAGGTAGAGCACTGAAACACCAATGGCTTCCACCCTTTAATCTTGATTCATTTAGTTATGCAGAAGAATATATATGATGGCACATATACACATAAGATAAACTGAATAACAAAGGAGAAAAAAATGCTAATTCACATTACCACAAGAATCCCACAAAATGCTGCAAAACCCTGGTTCATTTCCTTGCCAAACTGCAAAAGTGATGTACAAAGTATCTCAATGCATCCACAAGAGTCCAACCTTTACAAATGACTAAGAAAGTACAAGATATAGGCATCAAACCACCTATGCTAGCCATCAGGGGTCGAATCCATGAGTCAAGGAGTTGTTTTCAACAAGATTTAAACTAGGAACTGAAAAATAGGCAGTGGAACAGCGTGCCTCTAAAACTATGGAAACTAATTCATTCATCCTCAAACCAACTCTAACTGATGTATCTACCTCCTTAAGTCATTTTTCATCATTTTCACATCATAATAAATCAAGTTACGTCATATTACATCATTAATTTACCAAAGAGATAAGAAAAAGTCAAACTGGTAGAAAACTAGGTGAAATTCTGATTTTTTAAGCAAAATTGGCAAAATTTTGTCTGATGCACAGTGCTACTTCAAGGTTAATTTTGAAGGCCGTCCACTTCACCAAATTAGGTCCAAGATGGCTTGTTGGAAATCTCTCCCTATCTACTTTCTAGGACAACTGGAATATTTGGATTTGGAGTCCATTAACCCGTTCAAAAATCACTTCTCCCAAGATTGGTTCCTGTAGGTCCAAAAAGTGGCAGAGAGGGAATTTTTAGGTGTTTTTTTCCCTTTAGGTGACCCAATTCTCCTCCAAATTTCATAAAACTTTATGGGTTTTAGTATTTTTTCATGAGGAATCTAAAAATTCAAGCCATTTTGCAAAATTTTAAACCAACCCAATGCAGCTAAAAATTCCTGTGTTTTGCATTTAAAAATTGTGAAATGACAAAAATTTCTCAAAATTGCTTCAAATTTGGCAAGAGGCAAGCTTACTCATAGCTTTGCTGAGCCAAGGAAGCTTCAACCAAAATTTTAAGTTTATCTTTCTCCTTTTTGGCTTTTAAGGCTTTCTTTAACTTGGCTTTTAGGCTTTTTATCCTTGTCTTGCAAATTTTATTCTGAGCTAAGTAATGATAAGCCATGTGGCACAACATGTTCTTCTCCTTGTTAGCCTAATCAAGCAGCTTCTCAAGGTGGATATTTACTCTTTCCAACCATGATTCTCGGTCAGCCTCTATTTCTTGCTCTACTGAAGTCATCTTGATTTTTCTTCTTTTTGCCACTTTCCGGTTTTCCCTAATGGTTTGCAGCTCCATAATTGTTTGTTTGTCCTTCAATTGCTTGTTCTCTTGCTCAAGGAAGTTAATGATCCATTTAGCCCTCTCAAGGTCAAGTGATAAGGCTTGGATTTCAACTTCTTGCTCTTTGATGATCACATCCTTGAGTCTTGAGCTTTCAAAGCCCAAATCAGTGTCATCCTCCTCAACCAAAACAAAATCCCTGTCTTGCCCTTTAGAAGGCCGTTCATCATGCAATTGTTGCTTTCCTTTGTCCTGTACCTGTTTAGCTGAAGAAGAAGGAAAAGCCCCTTTCACCCTAGGTGAAGATAGCATTTTCCTATGATCCGATGAAGAAAATGAGACCCCTTCCAATCCTAGTGGAGATAATACTCATTTGGCAGCTGCAAAAAGACTCCTTGTGCCCTTTTCATAAGATATAAACACAGGAATGTGAGCCTCTTCAATTTTTCTTTCAGGCTCTTTTTGTCGCCCAAGGGGTTCAGTGGTTCACCTTCCTCTCTAGGATTTGCAAAAATTTGAGGCCCCTTAAAGATTTCACGGGAAATGAAGTTTTCCCATGGCACTCCCAACTAAGTGAGCTGATGCACAACAATAATCTTGATGATAGCAAAGTGATAAATATTGTTGAGTTGTTGTGGGTATAGTTTTATTTTTGCAATCACAATCATCCTCTCTATGTTTTTGCATATGAAATATGGAATACTCATCATTCTGACCCTGGTGAAGTGCATAAGTAATATGATATGACAGACATAGAGTCTGGAGAACCTACCCTCACATGTGAAGTATTTGATGATAAGTTTCATAAGTGGAACATACCGGTCCTCCAAGAACTTGAAAGGAAACACCCTGCTCAATTTACCATGATATTTGGCCTTAATATATGGTTCATAATGCTTCTTGTTGATATTTTGTCTTTTGTTCCACCTTTCCCCTACATCTGGGATTCTAGTTGCTTCTGCAATAATAGTTGGTGAAAGAGTGAAATTGATCCCAGCAAGGTGTACGATATTATTCTCCATATTTATGAAAAATTTCCTTGCTAATTCATGATGATACTTAACCCTCTCAACCATTGAAAAAACTCAAAGCAAGATTGGTATCTAAAACAAGTGGTAGAAAGGGGACAAGCAAGGAGTTCAACAATGTTAATAGGTTCCTCTCTAATAATTTTCCCACCCTTGTGAGGTCTCCTAGGCTGTACATTTCTTTCTCTTGAACTGTCACTTAGTGTTTCTTCTTCGTAGCTTGACTCACTATTTCTTACCATGGTGCTTGGTGCTTGTGTTAGGGAAGTGATGTGATGATGATATGGTGGAAAATGGTAATGAGGGAGGACAAGGGAGATGCGTATGAAGAGATTTTACTAATGGGAAATGGAGTTGGGGAATGAAGGGATAAGTTTTGGGAAACTAGGGTTCAGTGAGGGATTTAGGGTTTGATGAAGGGAATGAGTTGTTTTAGGGGAGTGGGATATGGAAAATGGGATAAATGGAGTGATTTAGGGCAATGGAAGAGAGAAAAGGGTTTAATGGTGTTGGTTGTGATTATGGAGTGAAAGTTGTACAATGAAATGGAAAATAATGAAGATAAGCTAGGGTTTAACTTTCAAAATGAAAAACTCATGAAGAACACAGGTAGGAGATCAAATTCAGCTCAAGGACAATGATAACTTACTTGTAGAATAGAAATGCAGCGTTTTTGAGGGTTATTGAGTGATTTGGGACGTTTTGGCGACTTCTGGACTGATGCGCAGCGCGCTGGGCCCAATGCGCAACGCCCTTGCAAATTAGCACTGGCAGGAACCCTCTGATGCATAGCGCCAGTCTGATGCACAACACACTGCCTCTGATGTGCAGTGCTAGGAAAATTTGCTTGGAAAACAGGGTTTTTAACTTCCTTTGCTCAATTTGCCTCCAAATCGCGATTTTTGCTCTCCAAGGGTATCTTGCACAATGAAATAATGAATAGCACTCCTTTCACTTTATATATGGATGGCTTTTAATTTTTACTTATTTCAAACCCACTTTTCTAATGTCAAAGTCACTTTTGGTCATAAGCTCTGTTTTTTTATTTGAATTGACTTTTCTTGATCACTTGGTAAACTGAGGCATTAATGCTTTTGCTTTTGTCTGCAGTGGCTAGAGTTGGCAAGGTGAGCAAGGGCAGTAGTTGGAACTTATTACATATAGAAAATATTTCAAATTACATAAATTTTGTACATAGAAATAAAAAACTCTGTTTTCACCTCAAAACATAGTTTTGATGTAAAAATAATTTATTGAGCATATCATTAGTGAAATTTTGATCTTATGAACTTATAAGACCTCCTCATGTGCCTTCTGACCTTTTATTGGATTTTCGATGACCATGGTGGCAAACCCTAAACCTAGTGAGACTAAAACCCTAAAACTGGCTTTTGCAAATGAAATGACAAAAAATTGACAGTAAATGAGCTAAACATGTGAAAACAGGCCAGTAGGTAAATCCCATGAGGGAAATTGACAATGAACCACTACCATCAGTTGATCCATGACCTAATGGAATGCAGCTGATTGGAAGGGACACCTAATATGCATGCAAAAAGAGAAATTTGATCACTGGTGGAGTGATGAAGATACTGACACTAACACACCTGCAAGACTTCTCAAAAGATTACCCAAGCTTCTGTTCACAACTTCAGTCTGTCCATTAGTCTGAGGATGATAAGCAGAACTGAAATTTAGTTTAGTACTCAGTTTATTCCACAAGGTCCTCCAGAAATGACCAACAAATTCAGTATCTCTATCTGAAACAATGCTCTTAGGTAACCCATGCAACCTTACAATCTCTTTAAAAAACAAGTTAGCAACATGAGTAGCATCACTAGTTTTATAACATGGAATAAAATGTGCCATTTTTGAAAATATGTCAATTACCACATAAACTAAATCATGTCCCCTTTGAGTTTTTTGTGAACCCAAAACAAAGTCCATACTTACCATATCCCAAGGCCTATTTGGAATAGGTAATGGAATAGACAAAACTATGTTTTGTCTCCTTCCCTTTGCATACTGATAGACTTTACAATTCTTCACATAATTTTCCACCTCAGCTCTCATCTTTGGCCAAAAATAAAATCAATTCAACTGCTCATAAGTCTAGTCTACACCAAAATGTCCTCCAAGTCCACCACTATGTTTTTTCTTGATCAAATTTTTTCTTATAGAACAATTTCGTATGCACAATTGATTTCTTTTAAATAACAGTCCTTGCACGAAATAATCCAGCCACTTACTTCTGTCTAACAAAATAGGATTTCTACAAGCTTCAAATGCCTCTTTAAAATCTAGATCCTTCTCATATAACTCCTTAAGAAAATAAAACCCCAACACTTGAATTTGACTTTCTCGCACCAAAATGCTTTTTCTACTTAAGGCATCTGCTACTTTGTTTGATTGACTAGTTATATGTTTTAACACAAAATTAAAACTTTGAAGGTATTCTACCCATTTTGCATGCTTCTGGTTAAGCTTTGGTTGTTGCATAATGTACTGTAATGCATGGCTATTTGAATACAATATGAACTCCTTAGACATCAAGTAATGTCTCCACTTCTTCAAGGGCTGCACCACTGCATAAAACTCCTTGCCATAAGAAGAATATTTCTTCTTTGACTCATTCAGTTTCTCACTAGAATAAGCTACAAGACTGTCCTCTTGACTTAAAACAACTCCACTAGCATCACACTTCACTTGAAAAGTTTTATTAAAATCAAGCAAAATCAAAATAGGTTTCTCAATAATCTTTCTCTTCAACAGTTGGAAGTTCCTTTCTACTTCAACAGTGCATTTAAATGGATGTCTGTCCTTCTTTATAGTGTCAATAATAGAAGCATTGATCTTACTAAAATTCCTTATGAATTTCCTATAAAAAATAGCAAGACCATGAAAACTTAATACCTCAAAGACACTTTTTGGTGAAGGCCACTCCATGATTGCCTTGATATTCTCTGGATCCATATTTAACCCCTCAATAGAAACAACAAAACCCAAATATACCAATTCTTCCTTCATGAATGAGAATTTTTTTAAATTTAACAGTAACTTCTCTTGTTGTAGCCTCTGTAAGACATAATTCATATGTCTCACATGTTCCTCTTTTCATCTGCTGTAAATTAATATATCATCCAGATATACTATTACAAATTTATCTATAAATTCTTTCAAAACTTCATTCATGAGCCTCATAAATGTATTAGGGTCATTCAACAATCCAAAAGGCATTACCATCCATTCATACAATCCTTCGTTGGTCTTAAAAGCAGTTTTCCACTCATCTCCCTCTCTATTTCTGATTTTATGATAACCACTTTTTAAATCTAACTTTGTAAAATATCTAGCTCCACTCAAACAATCCATCATCTTCAATTCTAGGTAAAGGAAATCTATACCTGATTGTTATCTTATTGATTGCTCTTGAATTAGTGCACATTCTCTGACCTCCATATTTCTTTGAGCTCAACATTGTTGGCACTACGGAAGGACTCAAACTCTCTCTAACCAGTCCCTTGTCTAACAGTTCCTGAACCTGTTTCCTAATTTCCTCATTCTCCGTGGGAGTCATCCTATAAGTTGCTTTGTTAGGTAGATTTTCTCCTGGAATCAAATATATATGCTGACTGATTTTTCTAATGGGTGGTAATTCATCAGGAAAATCATCTACAATGATATCACAATAACTGTCCAACATCTCTTGAATTCCAATTGGTAAATCAGAAACTTTTGTGGAAGTAATTATTACCTTGGGTTTGCAAATCAATGCAAAATTTACCTCATCCTCTTCCATCTACTGCAAGTACTTCTTTCCACTCAGTAAAAGGATCTTTGGATCAGGTTTTTTCGATGCATGACAACTAGCACTCATTGACACTCCTCGACACACCCTCATATTCATTCACTTCCATGCATTTTGACCTAGTGATCCCTTGTGTTGTCCTAGTACTCCCTAACACTCCTCACCATGCATTGGCACTCTCTAGCACACCTTAGCACTCTTCGATATGCTCTGCCACTTCATAGCATGCATCACACTCCTTGACGCACATTGGCACTTGGCAAGTCTTAGCATGTTTGGCATGTGTTGAGATGACTTGGTATGCTTTGGCATGGTTTAATATTAAAGATATTTAAGATCAATTATTGGTTTCGTTTTCTTGGTCGATGTGCATTTCAGAAAATTCATTAATGACTTGTAAAAACCTATTAATTTCATCATCATCTTCAAAAACTTTCCAGTATTTGACATTGTCAGGCAAAGATGGTCTGTATTTCACTTGAACTTCATAAGTCAATTTAGGAGGCAAAGGAGGAATAAACGTGCTAGCAGACACGGCAAGAGAATCAACAAGTTGGTTCTTCATTCTCGGTATGTAAGAAATACTGAAAATATCAAAAGAGTCCTTGAGCTTCCATACCTCATCTTTGTATCCTTTCAACCTTGGATGCTTTGCTTGGAAAGTTTCACTGACCTGCTGAATGATAAGGTCTACGTCTCCAAACACTTTCAAACCTTTGATGCCCATTTCTTTAGCAACGTTTAAGCCCAATATCAAGGCTTCGTACTCTGCTATGTTATTTGTGACCTGAAAAGTTAATTTTAAAGATAAATGAATGCATTCCTATGTGGGGGACACAAGGACTACACCTGCCCCTGTAGCTTCTCTAGAGCAAGCTCCATCAAATAAGCTGCGTGGAGACCAAGTGGGATTCTTCAATTTGAAGAATACAGGCTCCAAAATCAGTGTCAACAGCATATACGAGATGATTAGTGGGATTCCTTTCATCACTGATTATATAAGCCAACTGAGCTTCTCTATATAATCTCCTGCTCTCACCTCCAAAAACTGGGAAAGTAGCATAGGACAGATCATTTTGTAATGTTCCACCTAATCTCTTGATCCAACCTCTGGAAAGAAACATGCCAAACTTGGGGGGTACATCCGCTATGACAATATCCATCATCATGTTCTTCATGGGCAGCTGAGACAAAGTGATGGCTAGGTCCTTGATTAATCCCAGACATTTCACTTTTCTAAAGTCAAAAGAAAACAGGTCATGATAAGGCTTGGTAATGTCAAGACCCGACTCATCCTTGACAGCCTTGGGCATTAGATTATGGCTGGCTCCTCTGTCCAGAAGGTAGTTGTGGAGGATTTTGTCATGAATAGTCAGAGAGACATAGAATGATGGGGATTTGTCTTCACAATTTTCAATCATTGGGCTGAGAATAATAGTTGGTTTTTCATCTTGCAAATTTACATAGTCAGTGGAGGCTTGGATGGCTTTAGGCTCATGGGCCTTGAGGATGGATCTTTTGAAGGACTCATTCTTCACTAGTTCAATCAGAGGTATAGGTATTCTTAGCTTCTGGATTTCTGATTCAAAACTAAAAGGAGAAGGAGACTTGTCCAGGTCTCTTACCTTGTGAGTTGGAGCTTTGAGGATGATGGGATCAACTGCCGGTCACTTCTGCTTATTAGCTTGCTGTACTGCAGGGAAAGCAGCCCTTTGAACATGAATTTCCTTCGCATTATTCATCTTCGACCTCAAATTATATCTGTGCTGATCTTCAATTTGCAGAACAACTTCACCATCCCATTCTTGGTTAATCTAGTCATTGAATAATAACTTTTCATAGGCAGCTGAGGTAAAAAAGGAGGCACTGCCTTTGTCTTCCAGACAATGGATCTCATCATCTTCTTCAAATTTCTCTTCTTCCATGACTACATTCTGGAAAGGGGTCTTCACCCTTTGGTCTTCATTGGCATCTTTTCTTCTTTGCAGAATATGCAACTACTCATTAGCTCTTCTATGTGGATTTGGATTTCTAGGAGAAAAGGTATTAGGAACTCTTCCTTTCCTAGGGTTCTGCTCAACCTTTAATTTGGAGATTTCAGAGGCTAATGACTCTATCATCTTGGTCATTTTACCTATCTTGGGATCTGAAGTTGATGAAGACTTGCCCCTCTATCTCCTTCTATCAACATTTCCCTTGAGCTTCTCTGCAGCCATGATGTTTGATTCTACTTCCAAGGCTGCATCCTGCATATAAGCCAAAGTAGCGCATTGCCTCTCCCTCAACAGTAGACGGAAGTCAGAATCAAAGGCACTGGCATAGGTGAGTTTAGCAGAGGTAGTGGTGGGTTTTACTTCAGCTGGTATCTTGTTGTACATGCGGTTAAAACTCTTATTAAAATCAGACAACAACTCACCATTTTCCCTCTTTAAGTTCCCAAACTCGGTGTGGTAGTAGAGTAGATCCTTCTTATCCCCCCAATGCTTTAGGAATGCATCATCTAAATCCTCAATATCTGTTATAGAACTTTGGGCTAGTTCTCTGAACCATTTTATAACCTCTCCATCTAGACTTTGGACAAAGACTCTCATGCATACATCGTCTTCACTAATGTCCAGGTTATCAGCATAGCTATAAAATGATTCAATATGTTCCTCAGCTGTAACACCTTCAGTCCCAATGAATTTAGGCCTATACTTTTGATATTCTCTAGTAGGAATGGCATTCAAAGGAGTGGGCAGTACTAGAGGTCCATACCTAGCAGCTATGATTCTTTCCATCTTGGTAGGTGCTTGTGGTCCTGCCATAACTGTGGTGGCTATAAGGGTACTGGAAATCTGGATGACAAGGGGTTGAGGAGTGACTGATAAGACTAAAGGGGTATGAGGGATAGGAGGAGAGTTTTCCTTTGGGCTTGCAACAAAAGGAGAACCTAAAGAATAAGGAGCTCTATGAATTTCTGAGATTTTTTCTTCACTGCTAGTATTAGATGTTATACTCTCAACATGCATTTGTTCTATTACAAGATTTTCTTGAAGAGATATAGAATATTGTTTAGAGCTACCTGAACCTGATGCTCCTTTCTGAAATTCCTTTCTTTCTTTGATGATTTTTTCAGGGTCAGATACTGGGTCAGCTTGTGGCTTCTCAAGATTTCTTCGAGTATGCCTCACAAACTGAGCCAAAACTATCAAGTGGAGTCGGCAAGAGGTTCGTCCTCTAGTAGAGTCGCCAGATAGATGATTACAACCAAAAAAGTGCCCAGACTTTGTCTATCATCAAAGTTGGATCTGTGTCATCTCCAAGGGAAGCTGAGCTTTAGTCTCCTCTCCCTAGCAACGGCGCCAATTATGTTATCACTCCAAGAAACTCTCCTAGGTTGTAACTCAGAGATGCCTGGTAACATATAAATCTTCAATATTGTTCTCTGAACTATTGGAATGGACGATGGTTTGGATCAAGTCAGATGTGTTTCAACACTGTTTTCACTCAAGACATGCATGAACACCCTCAGCTTTACAAGGCTTTAGACCACTAATGCTAAATAGTTTATAGATTCAATGGATAGATGGAGAATACTGATTGTACTAGCAGATGCATACATAAACACATATGAATGGCCAGCTATAGGAAGTAAATGAAGCTTGCAAATCTAATTTATCAATGTTGAGATAAGATGACAGTTATCTGGCATTAGACACAGAAGAAAACATGAATAACCTATTCAAGTGCAAGCTTAGAACAAAAGAGAAAATGGGAATTGAACATGTAACAACAAAAGAAGCTTATATTGCTGGAATGAAGATGAGAAGCTAGAGTAGCAGAGTATCCACAGTCCCCCAAAAGTTGAACCTCTGTTACTCTGAACTTTCAAATATTTATAGGCCTTTTACAATGCTCTCGAGCCTTCTGAGGCTCGAGAGGTCTTAATCTATCCCCTCTGTCTTTAATGAGTTGATGCCTTGACTAGGCACGTATGGGCTCGGAGGTTTCTTCTTCTAACATCAGAGTAACTGCATTCTGGTAGTTTACTACGCTGTCAGGGAGCTCGCTTGTGCCAATGATGCTCCATGATCACTTCTATTGGTTTTGGCTATGTTGCGTTGTTGCCTTTCCCCTTCCGGTCTTCTATCTCCTAGTATCTGTCTCCCAGCCTCTGTTATGTGATGGAATGGGTCTATGGGCCTTTTGAAATCCTTTCAAATGCTAACAATTACTGTTTTCTGTATTGCACAGAAAAATGCTGCAACATTGTGAAATCCTTCCAAGCTTTGTTTATTTCAAACTTCAAAAGTCCTTAAACACTGTCTATTCCTCTATCGGGTTCGCCCTCAATCGCTATCGCAAAGTTGCTTCGGCCTTGTTTCCTTTGGTTTTATAAATACATCAAAACATTGGAAATCCATTAAAAATGACTCATGACAGATTTAAAATATTATATATTTCCCTTCCCGAACCCTTTTGGGTTCGGGCCTTATCGCATATCACAAGTCGCTCCAGTTTTGCTCCAAGGTTCCCCTTTGTATTTTAGAAATATGTTAAAACTGCGAAAATGCATTGAAAATGGCTTTTCTGTGGATCTCAAATCTTATGAAATAATATTTAGAATACCGTCGGGTCTGGTTCATCGGGTCATGTTGGGTGTGGAGCCTGATTATCTTCTGTGTTCAAAGATTTCAGCTAGATGTATACCCCAGGAAGACTGTACACCCCTCCATGTGGGGGGGTAAATCCCCCCCGGCTGGGGGGTTCGGGGGCCAGCAGTCCCCCGGCGGGGGCTCGGGGGTAGCGCCCCCGAAGCTAGAAATAGATCTAAAATTGCCTTGTAAAAGTCAAGTAATTTCTAGTCAATCTAGGCCATTCATTAGGCGGATAATTTGACAGTAGAAGCTATATTTAATTTAGGGTTTTTTACCCTAGAAGGAAACCCCTCACTATATATGAGGGAATTGTATTGCGTCTATGCATATCTGTATTCTGAGTGAGGAAGAGGGAGGAGATTGAGAGTGAAGAGGGTGTTACAGCGGATATGTTGTAGGTTGTATCTCTTCAGTTTGTTGGATAATATAATAAAAGAAGGACTGGTTGTTTCTCCGTGGATGTAGCCCAAACTGGGTGAACCACATATATTTGTGTCTCTCTTGTTTTATGCATTTTCTGTGTTTATATTTCTTCAATATTTTATGTGTTCCATTGCTCTATAATATATATAATTTTCTAATAACTGGTATCAGAGCCGAAGGTCTATTTGGCTGATAAACTTGCAGGAGAGAAGGGTTCCTGGTTCGAGTGGGAACAATGGTGGAAGATGGTAGGTTTAGGGTTGAAAAATTCAATGGCCAAAACTACCAGCTGTGGAAGATGCAGATGGAAGATTATTTGTATCAGAGAGATCTTTACCTACCGTTGAGCAGAAAGACAAAGAAGTCGACAAGTATGGCAGACACAGAATGGGATATTCTCGACAGAAAGGCACTTGGAACAATACGACTGTGCCTAGCGGCGTCGATAGCGTTTAATATTTTAAAGGAAACAACAACACAGGGTTTAATGTCGGCATTGGCCAAACTATATGAAAAACCCCCGGCCTCAAATAAGGTATTTCTTATGAAGCGTTTATTTAATATGAAGATGTCAGAAGGTGGATCTATTACAGACCATTTAAAGGATTTTAATATAGTTACAAGTCAGTTAAGTTATATAGGGGTAAATTTTGATGATGAAGTTAGGGCTCTGTTATTTCTATGCTCATTGCCAGAAAGATGGAATGGCTTCGTTATGGCCATTAGTAACTCTGTCTCTGGATCTAGTACTTTAAAGTTTGATGATGTTGTCGGTGCAATCCTTAGCGAGGAAATGCGACGGAAAAGCTCCAATGAGACATCAGGTAATGCTTTGACTGCAGAGACTAGGGGAAGAAAAATGGAAAGAGGAAAGAGCTCAGGATATCGCAGTAAGTCAAGAAAAGTCAAATCCAAGTCAAAATCATGGATAGTGTGCTAGAAATGCGGGAATAAAGGACACCTGAAGAAAGACGGCAAGTCTCGAAAGGCAAAATAAGGAGACGCGTAGCGAGAAGCTAATCATGAAGCGAATGTAACAGGGGATGTGTTGCAAGATGCTTTGATTCTTTCATTAGAAAGTATTACTGATTCCTGGGTGGTAGATTTGGGGCCTCATTCCATGCCACACCTGATAAGAAACATTTTCATGATTATGTTCAAGGAGATTTTGGACAAGTTCAATTGGGTGATGATAAACCTTGTAAAATCATTGGAATGGGTACAGTTTTCATAAAATAGCAAAATGGAAATCAATGGAAATTGAAGAATGTAAGGCATGTTCCAGATCTAAAGAAAAATTTGATTTCAACAGGGCAGTTGGGAGGTGAAGGTTGCATAAGTACTTTCACAGATAAAACCTGGAAGGTCACGAAAGGATCCCTGGTAATAGCGAAAGGAGAAAAGGTTGGTACATTGTACTTATGCAATGGTATTTCTAATTCTGTTAATGCTTTAACCTCT
>APFE031190798.1:0-13539 GCA_000404065.3 Pinus taeda | reverse complement strand
AATGAGTCCGGATCTTCTGAAGCCATACCATAAAAGTTAGATAGCACTGATGGGGGTATGTTTTTCATTTTGATCTCCTCATCTTCTTGTGGTTCATGTATAGGAAAAGGAAAAGTTGACTCTTCTTCGTCTCTATGTCCTTGATGTGGTACTGATCCATCTCCTTCCTCAGCCATTTTAATAGGTTTCTCTGTGTTAGAGTCACTTGTTTCAAAGAGGATATTAAGGAAAGATTGTTCGGTCACTGTGCTACTTTCTCCTTCTGTGGAAGGCCTAGGAAAGTCCTTCTTCTGCGATTTATGTGTTAATAAAGTTTTCTCCTCTAATGCTTGTATGATGTTCTCCTCAGCTGGTGTTGAATTCTTTAAAGAGTCTACTCCTGATGATGATGGGTTAGTTTTTGAATGGCGGGGGGTTTTTATGAATCTACCCTGACTGTCTCTAAACCTAGGCATAAATGAACATGATGTTAACTGTGTTTTGCTTTATTTTTGTTTATTGATTTTTTTTTTCTTTTTAAATCCTTTAAGTACGCCTCCTCGGCAACGGCGCCAAAATTTAGTGTCCTATCTAGGGTGCTAGACTAGGCTATATTTATTATCGACCAGGGTGCATAGACTTAGAGGCGTGCACCTAAAGTATATAGACATAAAGGATCGTTATCTAAGTCTAATCTTCCTAATTACAATGCTATCATTCGATTCATTATCAAACTAAATCACACTATGTATCACTATCAACCAAGATTCAATTCATTTAACAAACCAAAACGCTGTGTATCACTGCAATTCAAGATTTTAGTCCCCTTACAGAGACATCATACATAAAACCTCTGTTCAGCGAATACTCAACATTCATTAACATTCATTAACAGTCATGCAAGATGAAATCGTAAGCATAGAGTTCATGACACTGCTCTACAAGATAACAAGGAATCGAATCCCTTACAGGATATGATTCACGATCCAAGTGATAATCTATTCAAGTGCATTCATAAACATGCATATTATAAACATAAATCGATTTGAATCACTGTGTATATCAATACCAAATACCCTAACTGTAAATGAAATAAAATAACAGTAAGTATACCACGTTACGCAGGGCCCGTCCGCGTTCCAGGTATACAGAACTGTGATCCAACGATTATCAAATCAACACAGCGAAATCGTGACTGTAATGCAAGTCTTTGATATTAAAAACAAAACTCTGTTTTTGAAACAACGACAATGATAACGATTATACAACCGGTTCAGAACTATATTTACATATGGTTTTACATCCCTTGAAAATGGATGTACATTCATGAGCAGGCTGTTGCCGCTTTTTCCACATCACGTTTTTTGAAAATGTTTCTATCCTAACTGATTTAAAAAAAAGGAAACAAAACTTAAATCGATTTGGACTGTGTGTTGTTGCTGCCTTTGTCGCCAACATTCCATAGTTGACCTTCATTGACCGCACATGTAGGAGGGTTGATTCTGCTGCGGGATAGGTGCTCGTCCATGCTTGGACATTCTGCTTTTCATCCCTACCCTTCACTCTAGCCTGGCTGTCATGCCACATGTCAAACAATAAACCAATTACAAGATGTTGGAACTTCCTGTAGTCATTTTGCCAAAAATTCCTAATTCATTAACATAAAACCCTTAAATCAATTTCAATGCAATTTAATAACTATAAGACTATTGATTAATCAATTTCCAAGGGATTTGAGAGATAAATGATGAAAAGAGTTAGGCAAATGTCATGTTTTGGGAGGAATAAAGGGGTCATGGAATGGTACCAACAATGATTTTTTCCTCCTCTTTCCTTCGCTTGAGATGAATTATTTTCCTTATCAAATCAGCTTCCAAGGGTTACTTCCTTTTGACCCAAAACTCGACTCTCTTTGACAACTACAATCTGAACTTGTTGCACCTTAATGTGCCATAGTTTGCCTTTGCACATGTGAGAATGATGGCCCAAAAATAAATCCCAAAAATCAAATTCTTCTTTGTTAGAATCTCCTTCTTTGTTAATTTAGGTATCCTTCTCTTTGCTTGATCGAACTTGTTGTGAGTTGCTTGGATGAGTCTCAAATGTGATCGACCTCCCTCTTATATATAAGCTTCTAGAGAGCCTCATTAGCCTAGCATGTCATCTTTAGGAGGTTGACTTCATTATTTGATAGGTTGATTTGTTGCTTGCACGTTGACAAGGTCTTGGAGGGGGTCTTTGACTCTAAATTTGACTCAAATAAATTTTCTTTACAATATGTAACATGCCCAAAAGGGTCTTCCATACATGACAATGACTCAATTGACTTGTAGACTCAATGACAAGCCCTGGAAGCACCGAATGAGTGCTTGACCTATACATATATTTCCCTTGAGCATGAAACCAAGGCCTTAAGAATGACAATAATAAATTTATTTTTCTCTTTACATTAAATACATAAAAATTATGATTACATATGTCATTATGAAGGCCGAAACTAGTTACATGTTTCAACAGACTTAGTCTAAAATTTCCTTGAAAACCCATGGAATACCCTTGCACGAGTTGAAGTGACAGCGGAATTCATAAAAACCCCTTTAGTTTTTTTTTGAAATTAATGGGTATGATTGGAACAAGATTTGGGGATAATCCTTCGTAATTGGATATGGTTTGGGTCTTATCATAAATATATCAATGTTTTATTTTAAATAAATTTTAGTGATAATATAACTACGTAGAGAAGTTTGTGAAAAAGGCTTAAGAAATTTCAGGCAAGGCTTAGTAATTTTTGGTGTGTCACACAAATAAGATGTTTGTGCAATACATTAAGTATCATGAACATAAAATAATGTTATGATACAATGTGTATGGTGTAGAAAAAATCTTACATGCTATACAAAACTTATGTTCAGATATAAATGTCTTCAACATTTAGTTATATTTCTTATATCTTAAAATTTAGTTATATTTATTTATATCTTCAACATTTAGTTATATTCTAAAAAACTTAGAGATTTTTTCTATATCACATTATTTTTTATTTTGATGGTGCAATGTATTTCAATAAGAAGTTTTTTTGATGTGATATAATGCAAATAAAATAAAAAGTAGAGATGCAATAAGGGGGAAGGTGAACAATAGCACAAGGGACGATTTTTAGGAGATATAATGTTACATTAGTAAAACTTTCTATGTGACATGACACAAAATGAAAATATTAAAATGCAATAAGGGAAACTTCATAGGAAGGGAAAAGTATTAAAGAAAAAAATAAAAAAAATAGAGAAGAAAGTGGAAAAAAGGCCATTTGTCATGGGAAAAAAAATGATAGACCATGTGATACATCATACAAGATATTTTTTTTAGGTGTAATATATCATGAAAAGGAAAAGATCACTGATATGATAAAAAAGAGAGATATTTTTCCTTTATTATGAGAAAATAAAATAAGGAGATTTATACATTGCAAGAAGATATTTCAAGGTTTGATAAGTCATTTGCGTGTGATGCACCCCATATTACACGAGGCCTAAAATCTAAAATATAAATATAAATATTTTATGTGATGATATAATGATACATTTGATTTATTTTTTATTTGTTATGACCTTATTCATTTTTGATATTTTATTTTCCTTTTTATTCTTCTCTTAATCTTATACTTAACAATGATGCAACAACGCATTTCGCAAAATATTCCGTGCACGCCAACTCCTGTATGCCACTTGATGAGCCAGATGCTTCTCGATGAAATATACATCTCAAGTTGAGTAACAATTGTCATTCTCTTGATAATAATGATAGCGACTGTCATTCTCTTGGTAGTGGGTAATGACTGTCATTGTCATGCATCAGAGACAGTTGTCCGCCCCTCACAACAATAAAACGAGGAGGCAACGTTCAAATCCTCTAGACTATTCTGAAAGCGCAACAGCAATGGCTATTTCTATTTCAATGTCTTCAAAAAAGCACCCACTCTCTTCTGAAAGCGCAAAAGCAATTGCTTTTCCATTTCGATTTCTTCGGAAAAAAAAGCACCCATTCCCTCCATGATGTCTGCCAACGGTCATTTATCCAAAAAAAAAAGAAAAAGAAAGCAAGCAGCTCCACCGATTTAAGGAAGTGACCACCGGCTCAGATCGTTCCATAGTATGTTCGCACTGATCTTGGATATATATATATATATATATTTCCTGAAATTTCCGTTTTTCTTACTTTCATGCTCTGCTTGCTCTATTTTTTATGTTTTCATGTTATTTTATCATTTTCATGTTTTTTCTGTTTGTATTGTTCAGTTTACATTTCTTCTTTTGTTCCCATTCAATGGTGATTTGGTCGTATATTTCTGTGTTTTTTTACGCTGTACCATATTTTGTTTTTCCAGTTCTTGATTTCGTATCCATGATTATCGTGTGGCTAGACAAAAGCCTATGGCAGCTTGGAGTGAATTAAACTGTAAGAGTAATGGAAATTGGGGTTGAACAGCCGTTTGACATGGAAATTTGAGAGTTTATTTAAGTTTTTAGCAACTTATTTTTGTCTGGTAGAATGTTTTTCAGAACATCAATTTCATTTCTAAATTTAAAGTTCTAAATAGTTAGCTTAGGTGTTCGTGGAATTTGGATTCATGATTTATTCTTAACACGCTCAAATGTTTATGTGGCAGGAAATAACTTCTGTGCAACTTGTGATGCGCTGGATATAAGGAGCATGTTGCTGTCGATTACAAAGGGCATGTTGCTGTTGCAGAGAGGTACAGTACTTTTTAGTCCTGAATTTCACTTCACTGCTGTCCGTTTAATGAATTTCCCTTCCGTTTAATGAATTTCCCTTCACTGTTGTCTAAGTTAATCCAATTTAAATTCACTGCTGTCCGTTTAATGAATTTCCCTTCACTGTTGTCTAAGTTAATCCAATTTTAAGTGTCCACTCGATTGTTCAGATTTATTATGGTGAGCTTAGGGTATGATTAGAGTTAAAACCATATAAAATTGTGGAGATTTTATTACGGTGAGCTTAGGGTGTGATCAATTAGGTTCAGAGTTATTAACCGACAACGTCCATTTCCACACATGTTTGGCACCTGCGGGGGACGTCGTAGGAATCGATCATATGACCGAAGAATATAGTCTGTCGAGTCTGCATAATAACCATATAAGATTGAACAGGTTTATCACCCTTGATAGCTTAGGGTATGATCAATGGCGGTCGAGTTATTAAAGGAAAACCTCTATTTCCACACGTGTTTGACACCTCCACCGTATTTGGTAGGTGATAGGAATCGTATGTCTGTAAATAATTACATAGAATTAAATGAGACTGGTATGACGTTCTTTGAGATTAAAGTGCGTTCGTGACAAATGATACTTATTTAATTTTTTCCTTTTTATTAAGTAATTATTATTATTTTTATTCGTTTCTATTCTGACAGGTTAAATATATTGTTTTATTTTGTTTGGGAATGTTATTTTTGCTGTATTGGATTTGGAGGAGTAATTATATATATATATAATATGGAAGATTAAAATATTGTTATTTAAAAAATTGAGATTATTAAATATACTTTTTCAATTTTATTTAGTTTAAAAATTACTATTAAAAATATAATTTTTTAAATATTTTTTTAAAACCTGATTATCTCGTTATTAAGAAAAATGAGAATTAAAATATTTTTTCAATTTAATTACTTTTTAAAATTACTATAATAATTATAATTTTAATATTTTAAAACTTAATATATCGTTTATTTTTTGAACATTTTTTAAAACATAATTATATCCTTTATTAAGAAGAGTTTTCGGCGAGGCGAAAATCACATCATTCCGGCGAAAATCACATCATGAAAACTCCCGAAAACTATTCTCAATAATCACATCATGAAAACTCGCCTAAGTAAACTTGATATCAATTGCAAATTTGATAGGATTGCTATTTTACTTAATATCAATTGCAAATTTGATAGGATTGCTATGGATCACAGAAGTTTAAATTCTGATATTAAAAACTTGATATTCATTTTATTTCTAGCCGAAAACTCTTCTCAATAAACTTAATATCAAATGATTATTTCTAGCGGAAAACTCTTTTCTCAATAAACTTAATATCAAATAATTATTTCTAGCGGAAAACTCCTCTCAATAAACTTGATATCAAATGAAATTCAACAACTGAGATATTCATTTTATTTCTATTCGAAAACTCTTCTCAATAAACTTGATATCAAATGATGTGATAACTCGCAAAAGTTTAATTTCAACAACTTTGATATTCATTTTATTTCTCGCCGAAAACTCTTCTCAATAAATTTGATATCAAATGATGTGATAACTTGCTTTAGTAAACTTGAAATTCATTTGAATAAACTTGAAATTCATTTTATTTCTAGCCGAAAACTCTTCTCAATAAATTTGATATCAAATGAAATTCAACAACTTTGATATTCATTTTATTTCTAGCCGAAAACTCTTCTCAATAAACTTGCTATCAAATGATGTGATAACTTGCTTTAGTAAACTTGAAATTCATTTTATTTCTAGCCGAAAACTATTCTCAATAAATTTGATATCAAATGAAATTCAACAACTTTGATATTCATTTTATTTCTAGCCGAAAACTCTTCTCAATAAACTTGCTATCAAATGATGTGATAACTTGCTTTAGTAAACTTGAAATTCATTTTATTTCTAGCCCAAAACTCTTCTCAATAAATTTGATATCAAATGAAATTCAACAACTTTGATATTCATTTTATTTCTAGCCGAAAACTCTTCTCAATAAACTTGCTATCAAATGATGTGATAACTCGCATAAGTCTAAATTCAACAACTTGATATTCATTTTATTTCTCGCTGAAAACTCTTCTCAATAAATTTGATATCAAATGAAATTCAACAACTTGATATTCATTTTATTTCTAGCTGAAAACTCTTCTCAATAAATTTGATATCAAATGAAATTCAACAACTTGATATTCATTTTATCTCTTCTCAATAAATTTGATATCAAATGAAATTCAACAACTTGATATTCATTTTATTTCTAGCTGAAAACTCTTCTCAATAAATTTAATATCAAATGAAATTCAACAACTTGATATTCAGTTTATTTCTAGCAAAAAACTCTTATCAATAAACTTGATATCAAATGATGTGATAACTCGCATAAGTCTAAATTCAACAACTTGATATTCATTTTATTTCTCCCCGAAAACTCTTCTCAATAGTTTATATCAAATGATGTGATAACTCGTTGATCCGCATCATCTCTATATGACTTGAACGATTTGTTTCCTGTTCTTCCAAAAATCTTGAGTGCTTTTCTGTACGCACTAGTCTAGATCGGATCAAGATTCAAAATGCTGATTCAAGTTCATGTAAACTTGTTGATGAAGATAGGTAAAATATTACTGATTTTATGGACCTAGTTATGACGAATGGTAGGAAATACTACTTCAAAAGATTCACTCAGGAATAGCTCCATTTTTTTTCGTAGTGGGTGTGAAAAATAGGAAGGTTTGCTTCAAATTGTTCAAGATAAAATAGTGGGAATGATGTGATAACTCGCCTCGATAAACTAGATATCTTCTGACCACTGGTAGTTTCTTCCCTTGGTCTGTTTGCTGAGTGCTATTGGTCGAATTGTTATTTCTTTCAGTGGTCTATGCCGAGTTTAGTTTACATGGGCAAGTTTAAGGTTTATTTCTTGGTCTCTACCCCACAAACGAAGTGATTCCTGGCAAGATGTTGAGCTTAGGGTTTATTGTATAGTCATCTCATATAAACAAAGTGATTCTTAGCAAGATGCCAAGCTTAGGTTTTATTGTATAGTCATCAAATCTGGTTTTATTGTATAGTCATTTCATCTAGGGTAGCATTGTTTCACTGGATTTGGGGAAATTCTAATTCAAAAGACTATTTTTTTAAAAGAGATGTTCATCCGAACTATAATTAATTAACTCTATTAATCAATTGGCTTTTGGAATGGTTGTTACCGAGAAAGAAAAAAAATAAAAAATAAAATAAAATAAAATTCTCTCCTTTACCATATTACATCAATATTAAGCGCTTCGCCCTCGATTGTCAACCTAATTCTATATTTATTTATTGTACCTAATTCATTGTTTAGTTTTTAAATTAGTTTTCATAATTTTAAAATTTCTTCTAATGAATATTCTTTATTTTAATTTAATTTTTATAATTTTAAAATCTTTCCTTCGATATACTATTTCATATTGACTTTAAAATCGAATAAAATGATAATATACGTTTGACCTAACTTCTTATGGAATAGAACAGATGGTTATATCAATTTCAATACATGTCAACGTGACATTGCTTCCTTATAAGAATTTATAATAATATTAAAATCCTTTTATATTATATTATTAATTTAATCAATAACATCATAGAGAAATACCACAAATTTGCGACATCATTTTCTAGTCTAACGATGAAGTGAAAAAAGAAGTAATGATGTCATATAGAGAAATAACACATAAATATGCGACATTGTAGACTCCTTACATCAAAAAGGTGATGCTTAAACCGATCTGTATTATGATCTAAAAGGTGATGCTTAAACCGATCTGTATTATGATCTAAAATATGTAGGTCAATTCATTCATTTTTTGCCAACAATAGTTGATGGTCTTGGTTTTGAGGTAGATAGAAAGGTGTTTGCCTTTTAAAGAAATTATTACCTTCTCCGATCTTCAGTTATTTTACATTTTGTTTGATATGCTTCTTTAAATTTGCTCAAATACAAAATCGGATGCCTATTTAGACAATGTTTTTATCATTTCGTCTTCTTTTGAAGACAACCTTAGCAATACATGAAGTTTTTAGCATATATCCATATTTGATCTATTTCTTAAATTACTTATCTTTTCTACATTTTTTTATTTCCCTAATATATGGTTCAGTGTGCATAGTTCCATACAATTACTAGTCAATAATTACCTATAATTCATTACAATTACTAGTCAATAATTACCTATAATTCATTATTTTAACAATAGTGATAGCCTTCCTAATACATGAAGGAAAATAAATTCCCTTTCTACATCAAAAGGAAAAGAAATATATGGCCAAGGGTGGGTCAATCAATTAATTGTTTATCATGAACCATTTTTAACGATAAGAGGATTTATTATAAACCATCTTAGCAATAAAGGGTTTATCATAAACCATTTTAGCAATAAACAGATTTATCGCTGAGATGACATAAAAGTAAAATTACAAACTTATTCACTTATTCCCTATCTTCAGTTACAATTACATTGCCTCTTCATTTACAATTATATTGCCCCTTTAGATAGGGAATTTAACCAACGCATCTCTAATATCCCCAAAATATTGTAAATACTTTATTTACCATAGTAAAAAAAAAAAAACTGAAGGATGATGGTTATTATCTGTTGCATAAATTAATATTTTATATAAGTAAATGAAAAATGAGAGATGATTTCCTAGTAACCGGGATATCATGTAACTTTTGAGGAGGGAAGTTAAGATAAAAAAATAAAACGGTTGCAAAACCTTAACTACCGCCCTCCCCAACCGTGGATGGCTTTCATGAAAATGAAGGGAGAATAAATACCGTAATATCAAATATTTTCTTTATATCCAGACCTTTAATTCTGGAAGGGCACAAGTAGTAGTAAATTGCCAAGGAGAGAGTTAATCTCAGTTAAGAGTTTAATTTAACCGTCTTTGTTTTAGAGAACTTACCTCGAGACTCGTTTTAGTTGAACAATTGTGTTTTCAACAGTCTTTAGAGTGTTGGCAAAATGTTTCTGTTGCGAAGAAATCATATAATTTTTTTAACCAGTTCCATGCATTAGGTAAACGAAAAATTAAGACCTTAGGGAGGCAAACGAATTAGCTACCTAGTCTAATGAACTATTTTATATCAACACTGTCGGATAACTTGTGCACATTGTAGTTAGTTCCTGAGAAAATAAAAGAAAGCAGGAAATTTATTCATATGCAGGATTAAACCAAGAACTGATATTAGATGGTTCACTTGCAATATTCTAAGGCCAAATGCATTAACAAAAACAAAACAAAGAAGGGAGATGCTATCGGTTGCCTCGTTTGTGAGCAACCCTAAAGACCCCAACTAACCAATAACAGTATTTGTTCCAAGAGCTAATGAAATGTTCTGGAACCATTAACGAATCCGGGGTGCAGTAGGTTGTTCTGCCCCATGGTCAGGGTTTGAGCCACAAATGCACCCAAAAACTCGGAATTCGAAGCGTAGCATTGAACCCTCTGTTGGTTCGTGTTAGAATCCCTCTAGAAATTAAACCCTTAAAGGATAAGAACAGAAGAGGAATAGTAACATAAGAATGTCGGGAGGGATCTTAAGGCAGCAACCCTGAGTGAAAGGGCACTAACCTGTTCAGCCAGAAACTTTCGCAAACAGTAGAAACACGACCAAAACCCAAGTGTTGGTTAACATAGGTCTCCAAAACTGAAACTCTTATTTAAATGTTAAATAAATACAATACAGAGCTAAACGCTGGCCGAGGCAACTTCTCAACAAAGAGGAACCATATATAATTTCAAACATAGGTAAGACCACGAACGTGTACAGTCTATAAACATATATATAAACTATCGTGCCTGCTTAAACAATTAAACCATCAAGGTATTATATCACAACAGTAAAGAGGGTTTGGTACCGTGAGCATAATAAGCATAGATATGCAACAAGATAATCAAAATCACAATGGCCCAGCAATATAACAGATTCTCAATCTGAAGGTCCATTTTCCATTACAAATAATAAACAGGAGTTTATATATGCCATGTAGCTGAAAGCTCTGAGCTCATGAGGGAATGCATCACCCTTCACATAGTTTAAAATAGAATGTAATTCTCGGAAGGAGAGTCCCTTCAATTGGCACGGGATAGACTTCCTAATCCCATAACTTAAACTCTTCAGCCGAGGGCTTCGGGCTGGAAATTGTTTTCATACCTGGAAACCTTGGCCACGCTGGAGGAGGGTTTCCACCAGATGAGGCTGGGCAAACTCATGAGGGTCGTCAACCAATCTACATGAAGGAAAAGCCACGATAAACATGGTTAGGCGACTGTTGACATTAACAGAGACTGCGACAGAAAACTTAGGAAAATTACTTATCAACTTGATAATGACTTACCTAGGAGGAGTTGAGACACCTTTTGTAGGAGCATCTCTTTCTGGCACAGCAAGAAGCCCTTGAATACTAGTTCAATCTGTTGATAGCATGAAACCCTTGTAAATGAGTCATGAATCACTCAGCGGAAATCAAACAGCGCTTAGCTAAATGAAATAGGAAGATGTGTAGAAAAGATTAACTCTGTTAGCATCCAATTACCTGTAGGATTCGAGTACCAATTATACCCGCAATTAGAATGAAGATTTGGTAAGCTGGCTCTTTGGAGCTGCAAGCGCATGGCTGAACCAGAGCAGGCTCCACAAGGAGGTGACCAACCAAATGAGAACCATCACAATGCATCCAGGAGTATAGGTCATAACCCGCGTCTGTAGCCACCGTCAGATTGCGAAAGTCAATCCTCACCGTTGATGGGGCAGGGTTGTCCAAGTGGGCGATGAGACTGGTCTGCCTACCCGACCACATACAAGACGGAGAAAGCAACATTAATTTCACTCGTAGCAGATAAGGCAAGCCATGTGATGGCAATAGAAAAAAGGGAAAAGTTAACATCTGTTTGAATGCCGCATGGGCCAACATACATAAAAACCAGAACAATGGATTAAACGTGTTATTAATGCTAGTACATCAGTGGTACATTAAATCCGAGCTGCATGCAAATGTGTGCACAGTGGTGGGGAATTTATATAGTTTCAATAATTTCTATATATAATCCATGTGAAATCCAGTAAAAAAAAAAAATTAGGTGTGGAGACATTACAAGTGGTATCAGAGCCAAGTTTCAAAAATTGTGGCCTCTGGAGGAAAAGAAAAGCAAAGAAAGATAAAGTGAAATCATTTTATTCCCAGTTCTATTTTGCAATTCTTAAAAAAAAAAAAAAAAACAGTTAATGCATTAACCCTCCTTCTGTTACTTCTCCTTATGTTAAGCACAGGGAAACAAAAGACCACCAATATGAGAAAAGAAGACAGTGTCTCACGTAGGTTTGTGGCATGTCAGGGACCTATAACAGGCCCTGAAATTAACTCAGAATTATGGGTACATCTTGGAGAAGAGGCTCGCAATATGAATCTTGCAATACTAGAGACAGTACAGGAGTTGAAAAATGAAATGGCCCGATTGCGGGAAGATAATGCAAGGTTAACCTTGGAGCAAGAAAGGATTATAAAGATCCTATCTAACAAGCAAAATCAGCAACCATTGAATCCCAGCGCTGAACAACAAAGAGTGTCTGAGGAGCGAAATCACCACACGGGACCCAAAGAGTCGGAAGGAAGGGAGGAGGAATGAGAAGAATGATCTAATAATGCTTCAAAGCAGCACACCTCAAAAAGGCAATGGATAGAGTTGCAAGGGGAGTTTTGTAAGATCAAACCGCCACACTTTGATGGGGAATTGGAGGAAACAGTCGAGGCATGGTTGATTAATATGAATAAATACTTCCAACTATATGAGTACGACCACAACCTCAAGGCATGGTTGGCCATTTTCCAATTGTATGGAAAAGCCACCCTATGGTGGGAAGAAGTTAAGATTGTAAGAGGAGTAAGCGAACAGAACATAACTTGGGAAAAATTTCAAAGATACTTTAAGGAAAGATACCTGAATGAGCATTTCTATGACGAAAAGGCAAGAGAATTCCATGATTTGCGACTAGGACAACAAACCATGGATGAATTTATTACTCGTTTTACTTCATTACTTTGTTACGTGCCTTATATTCGAGAGGAAAAGGCTAAAGTAAAGAGGTTCGTCAGTAGTTTACCTTTGAGCATGAGGGAAAGAATTGAATTTGACAATGGGATGCAAAAAACATAAACATTGTTTGATGCAAACTTGGACACAAAAGATGATGCAAATGTGGATGTAAAAGTGGAAGAAAATGTGGGTTGCAATGATAGGCACAAGATATGGCACAAATTGTGGCAAAAAAAAGTGGATTAGAAAGTGGATGTAATAACAGACACACACAAAAAAAATATGCAAACTTAGATGCAAGACAAGATGCAATAAGGGATGTAAAAGTGGATGCAAACATGGATGCAACTAGAGAAAAAAAAAATTGGATGCAATGGAAGTATATGCAAAAGAAGATACAAAATGAGATGCAAAACCCCACACAAAAGTGGATGCAAAAATAAATGCAATATTTGATGCAAATGAGGATACGAAGATGGATGCAAAATTGGAAGCAAACGTAGGTACAACAATAAGTACAAAACATGGCAAAAATTGTGTCACAACAAAAGTGAATGTAATGATAGATGCAAAAAAACAAGAAAATGAAGATGCAAAAGAATATGCAAAAGTGTGCGTAAAAATGGGTACAACAATGTATCCAAAAGAGGATGCAAAAGTTGATGCAACAAAATTCGATGCAAAAGTAGATGCAATATGA
>APFE031190790.1:2233-16038 GCA_000404065.3 Pinus taeda | reverse complement strand
ACAAGACAATCTTGAAAGATTTTAATGACTGAAATGACTTTGGTCCAGCAATGCCAAGAGGGGGAAAAAGACACCAGCTCCTCCATCAGGGTTATGGCATGCCTAACGGAATGCAAAAAATGACACTGATGAGACACCTACCTATGCAAATGCAAAGAGCTTTGATCGCTGATGGAGGGCTACTAGACCGACTCTAACAGAAGGCAAAGCTCCAAACTCATAGAAGATAATTTTAGAGCTTGAAAATGAAAGATGAAGAAAATGTTACAACATATTTCCTCCATGTGGATGACATTTTCAACACCATCAGAGGAGTTGATGAGAAGCTTGAAGAACCAATTATTGTGTAAAAGGTGTTAAGGTTGCTCCCCTTAAGATTTGATGCAAGGTCTGTACCAGTTAAGAAATGAAGGATATGGGGAAATTGACAATGGATGAGATGCATGGGATTCTCATTGCATATGAAATGAGGACAAAAAAAGAAAAGCCAATATAAAAGGAAGAAAATTTCAAAGCATTAAAGAAGACAAAGGACACAAATATTGTTGTAGTTCCAATCATGAATCAAATATAGAAGAAGAACAATTTACAAGAAAGCTAAAAGCAAGATCTAGAAAATACCAAGGTAAGGTACTATTCAAATTTTTAATATGGAAGAGTAGGAAATTTTATCACTAAATTTCCACAATAAAAAGGGAAAGACAATGATGATGAAGAATAACACATTTCAATAAAAGAAAACCTTATATACACAAAAAACAAAAAAATATGCTAAGAAGAAGAGTTTATACTCTAGAGAGGACAATAGTTTGTCTAAAGAAAGTGATGGATATGTTTTTGTTGACAAAGAATAATTCCTTTTCATATCTAGGATCCAAATTCTATTGATAAAGAAAATGAAAACAATTAGAAAGAAAAATAAGATTAAGAAGAAGAATACATTGATGGGGAAGTGAATATTGAAGTAGAACTTGTTAGTGCCTTAGAAGAAATAGACATTCTCAAGGGAAAGAATAAAAGCAGAAAGAGCATCTGCAGAAATATGAAAAGAAGGATTGTGATCTTGATGAAAAAAAACAGTTATCATCTTGAAAACTTAACTAGAAGTCTAGGAAAAAAGGACAAAAGTAGTGAGAATCCAGTTGGAAGAAAAGGAAGAAAATTGTGAGAAGCTAGAAGCTAAAATAATTTCCATAAGCAAGGAACTAAATAAAAAAAATGATCAGTTGAATAAAAGCTTGAATTTTGGTCATAAAGAAATAGATTATAGAGTTTCTGCAAGAAGTGTTCATGTGAAAGAGATAAATATAGGATCTTATAAGACCTCAAAGAATGATTATATGAGCAACACAACTAGTTCTCATGGGTTTGTTGATCGAAACTACAATTCATTTGCTCCCTAACTTGTAATGCAATAACTATCAACACATAGCACATGAATATAGTAGTAACATAATAAAGTCTCTTAAACAAAACAAGGAAGAAAAAGCTCTTACTAGACATAGAGAAGAATACATAAAGGTGTGAAAAAGGAAACAAGAAGAACAAAAGAAGGAAGAATGTGGAAATGCACTGTATTCTCAAAACAAGAGAAGCCAATGGTACATTAACAGTGGATGTTCAAAACACATGACATGGGGTCAAAGTAGATTTATCACCCTAATGGAAGAAAAAGGAGGCAACCTTACATTTAAGGATAATGCTTCTGCAAGGATAGTTGGAAAAGGCACAATTAATCTTAATGATGGAAATACTAAAACATAAAATGTCTTGTATGTTAAAGGAATAAAACATATTCTTCTAAGTGTTAGTCAAATGTGTGATCAAGGTTACTACTTCACATTTCATTACGAAGGGTGTGAGATAAGGAAAGCAGGTTCAAGAATATTAGTGGAAAATGCAAACATAAGCATGAACACCACTTTGTAACATTACTTTCATGTCCGTTGAAGTTTTGTGGTTTATGAGGGATATTAATAATGTATTAGGTGTCTCTGAGATGTTAAGTTAACAAAGACTAGCAATATCTAGTACTTTGCGAAGCTTTCCATCAAGGTATTCAATATTGATGTAAATTATTTTTTTAAATAACATATTATATTACATTGAAAAAGAATGTTATTTGTAGAATTGTTTTCACATCTCTCTTAATATACTACATAGGCATATATATGTATAAATATTATAAAATAACTAATATGTATATGTGTTTATTCAATATATCACTTTATTATACAAATATTATAAAGTGATTCAAAGTAATTATTAAAGTAATCATACTCTAAATATGGAAATTTAACCCTTATTAAAAATACAAACCAAAAATATTATTATAACTCATATGTTGGAAGGCATAAACTACAATAAATTATGACAAGTAATATGGTGAACCACACTCAATAAATTACCTTCTCATTATATGGGTGAAAATATAGAATTCAGTGTCATAGGAAAATATGCGATAAAATACCTTCTCATGGTGAAAATATAAAATTCAGTGTCATAGGAAAATATGCATAGACGTATGGATGGTTAAGTAATAAGTTATTTATTGTTAAGAATTAATATGATAAGGTGTTGTAAAATAACATACAACGTATTCAAGTCACGGTCATTATAAACATACTCACTTTACCGGTAACATTGAACATATAAAAAAAAAAAGGTTACATGATCTTGTAATTTGAGTTGTGCATGGTTCTCGTGTAAATGTAATCTGCTTGGAAATCTTATCATAGGCTGTTTGGAATTTAAAATGTTTTATAGACTTGTAATTATTATATTCAAGATACACTACTGACCGTTGAGAGCATATCAAATGTGGACAGAGTGCAGGCACAGATGCAACTAAGACAAAAATATAGACTAAGTAAGACCATCAAAAACACATCCTTTAATGCTAATTACCAAGACCGTGTTAAAAGTTACCAAAGGTATCGGGTTTGAGTCACAATTTTTACATATTTATATAACTTAAATCTCTACCATTCAAGGTATGTGATCCGAATCCATACTAACATAAACTTTCAAGGTTATAGTCATGGGTCAGTTGAATTCAACAAAATTTAATGCCAAGCATGCATTCTATGCTAGTATTATGGAAGACTAACAATTACAGGTTGACTATGTTCATGATTTCATCGATCCAATAGTAGGTAATCTCCCTACAATGGTCGAAGTTGAAAATATCATAAATATAATGACGTTACACAGAGACTGAAACCGGAGTTGGGATAACCAACCTCTTATCGAAATAGATGACTATTGGGCTTAGTTGTTGCAGGGCAGAGTATTGGTGTGAAATTCCATGGTTTGGGAACAACACTCCGTGGGATAATGCAAAGTCAAGACGGGCAGGTAATAGTTAGTTACCTTCACGTGAAATACTACCCTCTTAGAACATAAAGGTCTGATTACAGTAGATGATCTTGGGACTCACCATTATCAAATTTTTTTATATTATAATTTAAGCCCTTCCGACGCTTCAAGGTGGAGGATTAATTTCAAACTTAGTGTAACCATCAATCACAACCATAATTTTGAAAAGCAAAAACACAAAGTCCAATGCTTTGACAATCAAACTAGCATAGTCCATCAAAGTTCTTTTAAAGTATATCATCAAACCAACCACACATCATGAACAAATATTTATATCATATGTAAACAATGAATGGGTGCGTGAAGTGTAAACATGGACGGATGTGTTATATATATATATTCTTTCCAAGAAGGCAATAATCTAGATGTTAAAATTTGGCTCTATTTAAAGGTTTCTATCCTTGTCAAGGAATGAAGTCATTTGATTGGAAACTGCTTTAAAGGAGCAACACCACGAATGAACCTGACTTGAATGAATGGTTTCATGTTAATAGGCTTCTAGTAAAAATTTTCCAGAGGTTCTGCTAGCTTTTAAAGCTCAAGCTAACATCATGGTTCTCTCAGTCAATGATTAAGACCCAGTAGCCAAAGTTTATATTTGCTTGGTATGCCTTACCTAATAATACTACTCACCTGATATTAAGTCATTTATATTCCCAGAGCAGAAGAAGACCTAATCTCTATCCACGGCTGAACCACATACAAAGTTAGCATATTTACGCATACTAAGTTAGCTAATTAAACAAGATGTTCGCCCTAGTATGGGAATACATATACAAGAATTGAGGGCACATAGAGGCGGGCATGGAATAATAAAAACACAGGTTGTGATGGTTAAAACACTTAATTTCTACAATTCACAATGATGTCAGATAAAATACACAGTACAATACCTATTACTTCACACACAGATTCACTGTAACATTCATAATTTCCATACAACAGACAGATGACTTATCTAATAAGGTGATTTTCTGTTCGTAATTGGAGAAGAGGCATCACTTATCCTCCCAACCGTAAGCAAACCATGAGACTCTATTTAGAACCTGCCAGCCCTGTGTCAGATCTGGAGATTACGAGAACTTGTATTTTTGTTTGAGCAAAAAATCACTAGATGAGCTACATGAGCCTTGTCACTTACATGTGTTTTATCAACCAAGACAAGCAAGATGGTTTATCAGCCTTAGTAAGCACCATGATTTATCAATCTCGGTAAGCACTAGCGACCTTACCGACCTATTGTGCAGGTGGTTTCTTAGCGAAGGACAAACACAGTGGTTTATCAGTCGCAACAAGCATCATGGTTCATCAGTCCTAATAAGCACTTATACTTACAATAATGTTTGTTCCTTCTCAGGCCTGGTGAGATCCCCACAAGGAAGCTAATGGAAAAGAGGTAAGGTCACAATCCTCCTTTGCAACCTTGCACTTGTCCCTTGTGATCAGCTCGAGTTTTCCTTTTTAAGGTGGCGTGGGCTGCCTCGTGCGTGACTGTGAGGTCCCCTATCCTGACCTCAGCATGTTACCTCTTCAGAGTGTGCTCAGATGACACCAACATAACTTCAATATTTCCCTTCTCATATCCTCAACCCATGTGCCTCTCCTTGGTTCTTAACGAGCATTTCAATGTTTAATACACATGCCACATTATCAGAGCCTTGGTTCAAATACTTGGACTGAATGGGCCTTGAAAATGAAATTCAAAAATCAAATACTTGGACTGAATGGGTCTTGAAAATGAAATTCAAAAACCAATAGAGTGGAGTGCATACAGAAACATAGTCATAGTTATGGCAAGGCATAACTTTTCGAACTGAATGTAATCCTTGGAATATGAAATTTACCATTTCTTGTGTTCTTTAATACCCCTCTCCAACATTGAATTAACACCATCTTATAATACATTACAAAGGTGAAGAGCAATTTGGATGCTTCTCAAGAAGCTTTTTTATGTATGATACACATTAAGATCTAGTTTTCTTGGTCTCAAGCTAAGTCCTAATTCTTATATTATTTTCAAGTAATATAAATTCAACTCTACCTTGGAGCATAATGAAGATTGCATATCCCCATTTTGTGTTCAAAAGAATAATTATTATGGAAGTGTGTCATGGTATGGAGAAAATGCTAACCATCATTGTTTGGAGTTCGGTCCATGGATTTAAAGAGAAAACCATGATAACAATCTACCAATTTGTTTTATGTTTCAAATCACCCTCTTTAAAATAAAATTAATTACTGTACTATGACAAGGACTGGACGTGTCATGGAATTCATTATGATAAGTAAATGTATGCTTACTAGATGTCTTTTTATTCAACTGACATGGGTGTTAAATGTATGAACAATAGCAAATCAACATGCCTCAGATTAGTAGACCTAGTGTTTATATAACAAGGTAATGAGTCAATATATTGATACTTGATATGACTAACAACTGTGTATGTGTGATAGAGTAAGAAAAGAAAGACTCATGCAAAATTATTGATGTCGGAACAGTGCATTAAAAGATGTGGGAGTAACCCCTTGAACTCTCTAAAATGCGGAAAAACCCTTTTGAACCATTTTGAAGGATGGTTGAAACCTTAAAGTTGCTAAAGGCCTTGAAAGGAAATGCTTAAACCTTTGTGCATGTGTTTTGTACTCTTGCTAAAGTGAAATGTTCATGTGTTGTGCAATCCTTTATTTGTTACTATTAATTGCATGTTTTGTGTTTTGGTTGATTGCGAACATGGTCACGCTTTGTGTTATTGTCATGTGTTAATGTTGTGGTCTTTCTCTACCATGACCTTTCTCTTCTTTCCTTCTTCATTTGGCCTTGACTAAGTTGTTGGGTGTGAGGTAAAAGAAGCTCATGAAGAAGAGTTGAGTAAAATCCAGCTTGAAGTTCAAGACATTGATAAACTCTGTGCATGAGATAAAATTGTAGTATAGGGTAGAAGAATATGATGGATCAACCAAAAGGGCTTGGATGGAGGCCCACTTAAACAAATTAGACATTGACATGACAACTATGAAAATAGCGTAAGAAGGAAGTTTTTCAAAACCTTAACACTATTTGGAATATATATATATAAAAGAAGGAAGTTTTTCTATGACAACTATGAAAAGGGCTAGAAGAATAGGGTTGTAGTATAGGGTAGAAGAATATGATGGATCAACCAAAAGGGCTTGGATGGGGCCCACTTAAACAAATTAGACATTGACACGACAACTATGAAAATAGCACAAGGAAGTTTTTCTAAACCTTAACACTGTTTGGATATATATATATATCATCTATCACTACTACAATTCATGAAATGTAGAAATATATATATATATATATATGTTCTACATTTCATGAATTTGTTAGTGATGAGATGAATGTATAATGATGCCATTTCATGTGAAAAGTCATATGTTGAAAACCGTCATATAGTTGGATGAGTAATTAATGTCTTAAAACTTATGGCTATAGTATGCTTGGGGAAACATGGTCAGGTTACCCAATAAAACTCGTAAATTGCTATTGATATACTCATGTGTATGATTACTCATGCTTAAGTGTATGGCGTTGTTGCACCTTTGTGCAGAGATTTATGAGAGGGATTTGTTGAATATTGCAACCATGAGTATGCTAACAGTTATCTAGCTTCTTTGAAAAGACTCCATCTATGAAAGTTTGTTGTGACAACCAAATTAGTGATGAAAATGGGCACAAAGAGATTGGTTTGAAAACGTTGGGTGCTTCGTGAGACTAATAAATCATTGGAGCTTGTTATTGTTGACAAACCGCCAGTGGTTGTCTCCTTCCAATAAAACACCTATGTAGTGAAAAACTAGGTGCTTGTTGAGACTGATAAACCACTAGTGCTTGTTGTGGCTGGAAAACCACTAGTGCTTGTCTCTTGTTGATAAACCACCCATGCAGTGAACAAACTAGGTGCTTGTTGGGACTGATAAACCACTAGTGCTTGCTTTGGCAGAAACACTAGCAATGCTTGTCTCTGGCTGAGAAACCACCTTTACAATGAGCCACTGGTGCTTGTAGTTCGCTGAGAAAGCACTAGTTCTTGTTGCGGCTACCAAACCACCAATGCTTGTCAAACTGCTAATAAACCACCTACAAGTGATATCAAACTCTCAACTGAATTGGTGTATTTCCTTACTTAATGGGAGCTGGTTGAAGGCTACATGTATGACTGCCACAGAGTACTTTCCTTGGGGTTGATAAAACATTCAACAAGCCAAAATTGAGAATGGACATGTATGAAAAGACTACATGGAGCAATATATTTTCCATTTCCATTGAGTGCTTGATTAGTGAGCTAGACTTGGTAAAGATGAAATTATTCAATAAGGATAGAGCTATGGAGCATATACGTCACTAGGTTCTTGCTTCGGCTGAGAAACCACTCAGTGCTTGTAAAGATAAGAGCAACTATAAAGATAAGTATTTGTTATCAGTTTAATTTTTTTTTTTAATCAAGTTATGATTTAATATGCTTTAAAGTTTTATGATTAATCTTATAAGAATTATGTGTTTATTATGTAGGTGAACTATTGAACCATCTAGCGAAAATGTATGAGGTCGATTGCAAAGAAAAATAGTATTAGCGCGATGACATCAAAGTATGAAACAAAAGCATGTAGAGTTGAAGACCCTGAAAGTGGCCATTGCAGTGACACTGGGAACCCATGATGTGCTTTGATCACCTTGAGATACCATGACCACATGTAGTGTTATTAAAGCAAGCCAGAGGGATGCCTTGGCTATGAAGACTCTTCCTATGCAAGGAAGCCTTGCTAAGGGATGGATCGCCCGAGGAAATTATGAAGCAAAGGAGGGGATGCTTAAACTTGGAAGGTGTGTGACTGCAAGGAAGGAGAAACTAAAATAAATTGTTTTTCACGAAGTCATGGACGTACTCGGTGGGATCAATCTGCATGGCGTATGCTCTAGGAAGCAATGAGTTGGATCTATTCTTGTAAGGACACTAAATGACGTGGTTGGATTGAAAAAATTAAGACTCAACAATTATCGTTGATGTAAGAAACCATGGCTATATGGTTTAGTTATTTCTATTCCCTATTATATAACATCGAGAATGATGTTCCTTTAATGGGGTTTGGGTTCGAAACACCCCCTCTGTCTACCCTGTTGAAGAAAGTGTAGCTAGGTTTGGTCTTCATAAATGTAATTTTGATCTTTGTACTTGTGAAAGAAAAGAATTTTTATTTTTGTCATTATCAAAAATGGGTTTCTTTCCCATTTGATAGGTCAAGCACATGTTTAAGTGCTTCTAGAAAAGTCAAAGAGTCAATGTAATTATTGAAGACCCATGTGGGGATATTACACTATGTAAACCTATGTATTAGAGTCAAAGAAATATGTCAAAAGGGATCCTCCAAAGCAAAGACAAGTCTCCTCTTCAAGTCGGCTCAAAGAATGAATTTTTGGTGCACTTAAATTCAAATTGGCCTCACTAGCTCAAGTCGGCCCAAAGAGGAGGGACACACTCCTATATATAAGGCAATTTGACCTCATAAAAGATCCATCAAGTGATCTTTGAAATCAGTGAAGAAGAGAGTCAAGAAAGAGGTGCGAAAAAGGGGCATAAGGTGATTCTAGGGCAGCGAAGAAGAAGCAAGAGAAACCGAGTTTGGGAGGTTTGTTTTAATGGCAGAAGTGTCTTCAGACATGCAATTTTATTAATTAGAAAAAATAATTACATAATTGATTTTGCAAGAGTTTACACCCGAACATCCAAACACTCTTGCAATGAGCTATTTATAAGCTCCATGTCTTAACTACCTCTAATTATGGATCACTTATTAAATAACAAGTGTCCATTTACAATAAATGCTATTCAAACCAACTAGCTAACAAATCTCCTAAAATAAAGCCTAAGATATGACACATTTGGAGATTCATATCTAGTTACAACAATATACTAATTCTAAAGTAATTAAACATTCTCTAGAAGTAATAATTATTAATTTAATATTTTAAATTAATAATTATTTTATTCTAATTTTATAACCTATGATAAGATTGTATTTTTGGATCATCTAACATTCCCCCCTATGATCCAAAGATACATTACAACAAATAACAAGTTCATCCCTGAACTTAGTAAATTTTATTCTGCCAAGTGGTTTTGTGAAAATGTCGGAGATCTAATCTTCAGAAGGACAATAAACTGGCTTGAGGATATCTTTGGCAATGAGAGATCTGAGATGATGATACTTGGTGTCCACATGCTTTGTCTTTGAATGAAAAACTGGGTTCTTGGCAAGTTTGATGGATGACTGGATGTCAATGAATAATGATGTAGCTTCTGCCTGAGAAATGCTCAAGTCCTGCAAAATTCGGCACAACCAAACAATTTCACATGCTGCTTCCCATGCTGAAATGTACTTTGCTTCTATGGAAGAAGTGGCTACTGTAGCTTGTTTCTTACAACTCCAAGATACTGCTACTGACCCCATGTTCATTAAATAACCCGATGTTGATGCTCGATCATCAATACTCCCAGCAAAATCGACATCGGAATATCCATCAAGTACAAAAATTTTAGTCTTTTTGTAAAGAAGACCAAAATCTTTTGTTCCTTGGATATATCGAAGAACTCTTTTGGCTGCATTCCAGTGGCTGTCTTGTGGTTCCTGCATAAAACGTGAAAGAATACTGACTGCATAAGATAGATCAGGACGAGTATTTGTCAAATAAATCAAGCTGCCAATCAATTGTCTGTAAGTTGTACTATCCACCTTTTCCCCCCTTCAAATTTTGAAAGTTTCAAGTTTCGCTACATGGGGGTGAGAACGGGCTTGCAATCTTGCATGCCAAATCGTTGAAGAACCTCTGCTGCATACTTACTCTGAGAAATGAAAATATGATGCGAACGTTGGAAGACTTCAACTCCAAGATAATAGTGAAGTAATCCCAAATTTGTCATCTTAAAACATGCATGTAATTCCTTTTTCACCTTTACAATATGATCATCATGGTTGCCAGTAATGATCAAATCATCTACATACATAACAAAAATTACCAGATATTTTCCCTGTTGTCGAACATACAAAGTATCATCAGATTCACTTCGTTGAAAACCAACTTTCTTAAGGTATTCATCCATCTTTGCATACCAAGCTCGGGGAGCTTGTTTTAATCCATATAAAGCTTTGATCAATTTGCAGACTTTATGTTCTTGTCCTTCAATTTCAAAACCTGGTGGTTGGGTCATATACACCTCCTCCTGTAAATCCCCGTTGAAAAAAGCACTTTTCACATCCATTTGATGAACTTTCCATCCTTTTTGAGTGGCCAATGCAAGTGTTAATCGGATGGTGTTCCATTTAGATGTAGGAGCAAAAGTTTCCTCGTAATCAATGCCTTCCTACTACGCAAAACCTTTTGCAACAAGTCGTGCTTTATACTTTTCAAGTTCTCCCTTCTGATTATACTTAATTTTGTAAACCCATTTGCATCCTATGGGTTTAACATTTTGTGGACAATCAACAAGTTTCCAAGTGTTGTCATCAATTACTGCTTGATATTCTTCAACCATAGCATATTGCCATTCTTTATGTTTTACTGCTTCTTTGTATGTGGAAGGTTCAGTAAAATCATTTGCTAACAAGGCAAAATTGCCTTCACTTCTATATGCCCTTCTGGTGCCTATTTTATTCTGTTCATCAGGCTTTACATCTTTCAAAAGTTGAACTCCCATTTCGGAAGTTGGTGCTCACTTGTTTGCGCTTCTGTAAATTCTCCATCACTGTAAAGAGGATTAATATAAATTGATGTTCGTCGTTCAGGTGAAGAGTCCGGAGAATCACTATCAGAAGAACTGTTGTTGCTTGGAGATGCGGATGAACTGCTAGAAGACCCAAATGATGTTGTTGATGTAGATGGACTGGATGACTCATCTTCAGAGAAAGGAAAACCAAGTTCATACCCAATTTGGTGGTTGAAGTGGCTTGCTTGGCATTTTATCCATATTCTATTGTTACTTCCCTTAGTTTCTAACTTTCGAGAAGATTTTCAAATTTCTTCAGCCTCTTACTCTCGTCTTCATCAAAAATACTCCCTGCTCACATGAATTTTCCATTGGTCAAAAGATGATACCCTTTCTTCTCATCAGAATAGCCAATCATTGTGCATTTTAAACTTCTTGATTCAAGCTTAGTTAGTTTTTCTTTTGGAACTAAGGCATAACATACTGCTCTAAAAACTCTAATATGTTTAACTCGAGGTTTGAAGCCAAACCAAGCTTCATAAGGTGTGATTTTGTCTAAAGAACCAGTTGGAGATCTGTTTCTTAAGTAGACAGTTGTATGTATTGCTTCTGCCCAATATGTTGGACTTAACCTCTTGAAAGTTAACATGGATCTCGCCATTCCTAACAAGGTGTGATTCATTTTTTCGACTACTCCATTTTGCTGTGGAGTGTAAACATTAGTAAGATGTCTTCTTATGCCATTTTCACTGCAATAAGTTTTGAATTCTTTGAAGTGAATTCTCCCCCATTATCTGTCCTGAGAATACCTATCTTTTCTTTGACTTCATTTTCAACAAGTTGGCGAAAAATTTTAAACTTATTAAATGCTTCTGACTTGTTCTTCAAGAAGTAAACCCAAGTCATTCTACTAAAATCATCAATGAATAGTAAGAAATATTTGCAACCACCAAAGGAAGTTTGTAGTGGTCCACAAACATCACTGTGAACTAGTTGTAGTCGCCTGTTTGCACGCCATGAACTTGTTGGAAAACTTTCTCGACTTTGTTTGCCATAAATGCAAGCTTCACATTTTGCATTTTCCCTTTTGAAAGTGGGAAGTCCTTTAACCATTCCTTGTTTCTGCAATTGGGAAAGATTCTCAAAATTCAAATGTCCATATCTTACATGCCATAGTCTTATAGGTGAAATACCTGTACTCACTGCCCCTGCAAAATCAGAATGCCTTGGAATAATTGTCCCTTTCATCCGTAACAGTTTTCAATATTCATATCCTGTCATGATAGTTTTCAAACTCTATTTGACTGAATTAATCTTGACTAAACCATCTTCCATAATCACCTGATGTCCTGCTTGTCGAATTGTGACTAAAGAGAGCAAATGTTTCTTAAATGTTGGTACATACCATATATTGGAAATCATTTTTTCTCCAATGCCAGGGAGAAAAAATTTAATTGCTCCTTTTCCATAAGGAGTATGTTTTGTATCATCAGCAAGAAAAATGGAATTAAGTTGGCAATCTTGAAAATTCCAGAAAAAATCACGTCGACAAGTCATGTGCTGAGTTGCGCCAAAATCCAAGATCCAGGCATCTTCATAATCACTTCTAAGATGGGATGAAAGTTGTGATACTCGTGAGGAAGTAAAAACATATTCTGAGTTATCTTCATCTTGATCATTTGCAAATTGTGTTGAATGCTGGAATTAAGTTGGCAATCTTGAAAATTCCAGAAAAAATCACGTCGACAAGTCATGTGCTGAGTTGCGCCAGAATCCAAGATCCAAGCATCTTCATAATCACTTCTAAGATGGGATGAAAGTTGTGATACTCGTGAGGAAGTAAAAACATATTTTGAGTTATCTTCATCTTGATCATTTGCAAATTGCGTTGAATGCTGCTGAAACTTGGGAATTTTATTAAGTGAAGTTCGACAATCTTCAGCATAATGGCCAACTTTGTTACATCTTCGACACACAATTTGACTTAAGTCTCTTCCTCTTCCTGAAGATTTTCCTCTGCCTCTGCTTTGACTTCTATGTTGAGATTGTCCTCTACCTTGATTATTGTTTCCTTGTCCTTGAAAATTGCCTCTTCCTTGGTTGTTTCCCCTACCTTGATAATTACTCCTTCCTGAACTGTTGCCTCTGTTAAAGTTGTTTCCTCTGCTTTGGCTTCGACCTCGACTTTGTGCATTATGTGTTGCTTGATTCTAATTCCCTCTGCCTCTGCCTCGAGAACTGTCTACTGATGATTTACTAGTGCTAGCCTCTGTGAGAAAAACATCTTCACCAACTTTCTTCTTCTTCCCAAAAGTTTTATCATGTTGAGTCAACATTTCACAGAGTTCATCAAACTTTAGTTTCCCTAATTTCCCAGTTAATTGTAGAGTCTCCAAAAAATGCGTGTAGGAAGAAGGAAGTCCAACAATTACAATTGTGACCATAAAGCTATCATCAATTGCTGGAAAGCCAGCATTAATGATTTCCTGCCTAATATTCTTAAGTCTTGAGATATATTCAAGAACATCACCTCCTTCAGTTAATTTTCTTTGCAATAATTTTAATTGTGGATCTACTTTCTTTGATTCAGGATGAGTATCAAAGAGGTCTTTAAAAGTTTTCAAAGCAGACCATGCATCTGTAGCATTTTCTATATGGACATACATTTCATCATTCACAGAAGATTTAATAAGAGCTAAG